>PITA01015674.1:0-49270 GCA_004023965.1 Spilogale gracilis | reverse complement strand
AGTCTCAAGAGAAGTAGTGAGAGTAATAAAAAGACAGCTGGAGACCTGACTTGTGAGCGCATCTGCTCGGGGGCTTTGGTTTGGTAAAATGTGTTGTATCGGCATTAGCAGAGCAGAGACCCTCTGAGCTGTCGGATGCAGCACAAAGAGGCTCATGACACAGGCCCAGGCGCAGGGCCCAAGACCACAGAGGCATGCAAAGTCAAAGCAAAGTGCTTGAAATCGAAATGCATGTCCCTTGGTACCCTGGGGAGCAATGAGGGGGTTTTCCACAAAGGAGGTGAGGGGCCTGTCCGCTGAAGGAAGGAATGGAACAAGAACACACAAGACAGAAGAGTATGGAGGAGGGAGGGGTGCGGTCACGTCCTCCTGGCAGCTGGGCCCAGGACGGAGCAAGGACAGAACGGGGTTCCAAGGCACACATGTCCCCAGGGCTGAGAAGGGGTGAGAGGCCACCATCAAACCCCAAGTGAGAAAGGAAGAATCTGAAAGGACTCGAGAGCTTGAATCCCACATTGTGTTAATTAACAGAACTGTGATTTGCCAATGAACACCCAGCAGGGGCGATCATCTGCCTGATAGAGAGGCCCTGCTTTCTAGATGGAATCTCGAGTGCATGAGCCATGAAATTACTTCTAAAGAGAGACAGAGAGAGAGAGAGAGAGAGAGAGAGAGAGAGAGAGAGAGACAGCCAAAGAGGACAAGCACTTCTGTTTGTGTACTGGGGAGACGTCTTCTCCTTCCTGAAGAAAACAGGCTAATTACGGAGACCAGGGGTGAAAGAGAAACACCCAACCTTATCATCTCTCCGGGGAAAGCAGAGACGGCCAGCCAAAATACAGTACTGCAAACACCAAACCCAAGTAGGACACTTACAGTGCTCCCAGATGGGTTTTACCCACACTGTCCACGGTCTAAGACCGAGACATGGTCTTAGAACATGGAGTCGAGACAAGGCTGTCTGCCCTCTTCCTGCCCGACGTCTAGATGCGGTGCTTCTGGGTGCGTCCCTCACAGACTCTCTGGCTGCCTGTGGCCGTGTTAGGGGACAGCCAGATCCAACCTGAGAGCCTCTGCATCTTTCTCCAACCCATGCCCAGTCTTGCCATGGCTCAGCTTAAAGTTTTTCAGTGGCTCTCCTAGGCTTTGGAACGAAATCCCAGGGCTTCCGTGTGCCATGCTCGGCCTTCTGTCATCTAGTTCCCAGGGTGCTCGCCCCCCCACCCCAACCCATCTCCAGCCTGGGACTGTACCTCTCAGGTGCCTCACACCCATCAAGGGCTCTTCTGCCTCCAGCTGTCCTACCCCTTAGCCTTTTCACCTGCTGGTCCTTGGGCATAGAACTGCCTCCCCCTTTGCCCTGCATGTCGCGCACAGAGCCCAGCCACGGCCACGCCCTCTGCAACACCTCCTGTGTCCAGCCACATTGGGCTGGTTTCTTTTCTTTGCTTCCTGCACCTCCCAGACTCACCTCGGCTATAGGTCTTCCCACGCTGCACCACAAGGGTACCTTCCCACCCTGTGTCTTCTCCCCTCCCCGATGAGACTCATTCATCTACCCACTCACTCAGTTCTTCCCAGAGCAGGAACCACAAGCAGCTCTAGTGTCATCCCCAGGCATGGTCCCAGCAGCAGAGACACCGACCAGGGAAACTAAGAGAAATCCAAATTCTTGGGTCCCACCCCAGGCCGACTACTGGATGGCAACTGCAGGCATGGAGCTCGGCAGTCTGTGCTTTAACAAGCTATCCAGTTTGGGAACCAGTGCTCCTATATGCTGCTGGGCGCACTGCATTCTATACACAAGGAATGAATGAACACAGAGCTGTCCCTAGAAACCAGTCACCCGGAGCCTCCAGAGTCCTCACGTTTGTTCATCCCCCCCACCTGCCCACCCGGAGGTGGTCGGACACTCCTCCCCAGCTTCTCCATCTTGCCCAGAGAGTGTGGTCCTGCTGACCTTGGCCAGCTGGGTGACTGCAGAACACAATGAATCAATAGCCCTTCGGGTCATGTGGCCTTTTGGAAACCTCAAGACAAGGCCCAGGCCTGACTCTTACTGGCAACACACATGCGCTCTCTGGCCCTCAGATGCTCTTCCAGAAAGGTAGCGGCCTGATCACAGGGTGGCCATGAGCGCTGAGCCAGAGAATCTACGGGAATGTGTTTCCTCAGCTTTAAAACGTCCTATAAATATTCATTCCTACTGACAAAACGAGATCCGCTGGGCTACGTGAATACCACCATTTTAGCTCCAACGTTCTACGATTCTGTGAAATCAAGCTAAACTCTGTTTCAACAAACGCTAAAAAAAGATGGGCTCCTCCCAGACAGCGGTGGGTCGTGATGTGGGTTGGGGCACCGGAGTGGGTGCCAACCCCCTCTGAAGCTTCCGAGTGCGTGGCAGGGAGAAGCTACTTCCTCTCTCGTTGTACCTCTGGCTCCTCTCCTGCCCAGTGGGTCATTACTACCGCTCACCTCCCAGGGTTGTTTAAACGGGTGTAAGATATTCCAAGTGTACTGTAAGCCTTCAATAATTGTTGAGTGCCTGACTGCTGTGATATTTTCATTCCTAAGGGGAACACGAAGTAAGAGATCACCTGGTAGTAAACCATCGACAGAGAATCACCTTAGTTCATGTAGTCTAATTACGTGACCCCGGACTGTAGAGTTTGTTGTGTTGCAGACTATGGAGTACTATTCATCCGCTTTTTGTTGGTTTTGGTCTTATTTTTTTGGTTCACATGTCAAGCAGGCAGTCCTCCCCACCCTTCCAAGTTAAGCCTTTCAGGGATCAGTCATCACTGCTAACAAGTTCTCGCATGGGCGCTGAACGGCACAGAAGTGCCCAATGGCTTAGAGCCGAGGTGGGCAGACTTTTTCTGTAAAGGACCAGACAGTACACATGTTGTGCTTTCCAGGCCATAGTCCACAGTGCCACTGTCACTCAGTTCTGCCACTGTAGCTCCAAGGTGTTCTAGACAATGTGTAAGCCAATAGTGTGCATCTGGTTTGGCCCACGGGCCATAGATCACAACCTCTGGCTCAGAGAACCGAGGCACTGGAGGTGACAGAACAGGGGTCCCTCCTGTTCGCCACCCCATTCGACACACTTCATTTTCTTTGCTAATTCATTATAGAGAAGATGGCCAACGACGCTCTTTTATCTCCAATTCATACAGCCTAGGGGTGTGAATTCTAGAAATGTAGAAGTTGCTGTAAAATCCCACTTCAACTTCAGAATTTAAGTCCTGTGGAGGTCATTGTAAGATTTTTATCTTAAAATGACATTTGAAGAAAGGTTTGGTATTATAAAACAAAACTATTTTCATGTCTACCCACACAAGGTGCTCCTCTCTCATTCTAACTAGAATACAATGCGTCGTGTTAAGTGAAAATGTTAGCGTACTACTATGTGCAGTAATCAAAGTTATGGAGATTCGGAAACACAGTGCTTTTGACTCACTAAATTTGTACGGTAATTATGTAAGAATATCAGCGCAATGATCAATCACGTTAGTAAGCTTAGACGCAGATCTCCAAGTGGCACGGGGTTCAAGTAGTGCTTGTTTAATTCTGTTAGGAATCCTTAGGACTCATGAATCAGGAGTGGAGTTGTCATGTTTATATCCAACTCTGATGCAATCTGGGACACAGGATCAAGACAGGCACGGAGCAGGGTGATGGATGGAGAGAGGGAGAAACCATCTGACGGCTTAGGGCAGGAGCGCCAATGGGGCCCAAGATGGAGAAGAGGCCAGAACCCAGAGAGATGGAAACCAGAGGCAAGGGACCTTGCTGAGAAAGGACGGAGCAGAAATACTCTTTACAAATTGCCAGGGAGCTAGACAAATCAGATCTCAGAGGGTACTGCTCAGGGCTTCTGACACTCTCGTAACGTAGCATTTAACATACAATATGCAGTAAACAGATGTGAGCTGGAAAAATGACAGGGTGAAGAGAGGTGGGTGGCAATTTTATCTGCCATTTGAACCTGAACAGCCCAGTTTTAGGAAAACAGATAAAAAAACAATAAATAATGCAGCACATCTCCTCTCTACCCAGGGGCAATGGGCTTCCATTTTAATGAGGACTGAATACAACAGACATTTGACTCTGACACATCCATTAAAATGGAAATCTCTCCTAGAGCCTATCACAGCCCCAAGAAGCCCGATCCCCTCTCCAAAGAGACTCAGAGGCTTCTGTGCAGTGACAGAAGGAGCCCTTAGGTAAGTGCCTCCATCTCTAGGCTAGACCCCAGGACCGAGGAGGGCAGAGCATGAAAGGTCTTGGGCAGTTGTCCTTGTCTCTGGGCAGGGCCAGGGTCCATCCCTGTGAAAGAGTCGCGTTTCTCCAGAGTCTGAGTTTTCCTGTGTGGGCGGGGGACAATGGGGAGATATTAATATAATTAATCTGCACTTTGGCATTCAAGAACTTTTAGAGAAATTAGTTCATTCGCTTTTCAGCTTGCAAGATAGATGGGGAGTGTGCTTTTCTCCTTCTATAGTTGGGGAAGCGTCCAGTCAAGGTCAGGTAAGGTCAAAGTCAAGTGTACAGACAGACTGTGACTTGCTCTCTGGACTCCAGAGTGGCAGGTGTCCGGAATGCTGGGGTTCCTCTTCTGAACCAGGACCACGTGGTCGGTGGCACTGCCTGTGTCTGGCTGGCCACAGGTATGAGGGAAGAGACCCAAACTCCCTCAATGGGGTAAGGACTTGGAAGTCTCCAGATCTGGATGTCCTCAAGCATCCCACTGGGAGGGTCACAGAAACAAGTTCACTTCCATCATAAGGAATTCTAGGAAGCGGCTGTCCAGAGCAGGACAGAGAGCGAAGCCTGGGCTGGCGTGGGAGGCAGGGCCGGGGAGCCCAGAGCAGTAGCATCATGTCCCTTGATTTTGCCGGCAAGGCCGCAAAGGGGAGCTCTGCCCGTAGGCCTTGCCCTTGGGGTGCTGGATGCTGGTCAGAGGGGTGCTCGGAGGACTGGACACAGCACTGGACCAGCACAGGAGGCTTGGGTTCCAGTCCCAGCTGTGCTGCTAAGCAGCCATACAACCTTGGAAAAGACAGGATCCCCAACTTCCTTACATGTAAAATGGGTGTAGCGGGTTGAATGGTGTCTCCCAAAAAGATGTGTCCCCAAGTCCTCACTGCTGGTATCAGGGAATGTGACCTAATTTTGAAGTAGGGCTTACAGATGTCACCAAGGGCCTCAAGGGGTCGTCCTGGATATAGAATGGGTCCTAGGTGTCCTCAGAGGAGAAGGGACAGGAAGACGGACACAAAGAGAGGAAAGGCCATGTGAGGGGACAGGCAGAGACCGGAGGGATGCAGCCCCAGCCCAAGGAGCGTCCGAAGCCACCAGAAGCTGCAAGAGGCTAGAAAGGAGTCTCCCCTAGAACCCTGAATGGGAGCAGAGCTTTGCCAACACCCGGACTCCAGATTTCTGGTCTCCAGAAGTACAAGGCAATACATTGCCATGGTTGAAGTGCCCCAGTCTGTGGCCAGTTTTTAGCGGGGCCTCAGGAAATCGAGGCAGTGAAGAGAACAGCTTCTGACTGCTTGTGGTGGCCACGAGCTCCAGTGACACATTGCCAAGGACAAACTAGGGAAGGGGTGACATTTTCTGGGAGAACTTTTGGTCCTCCTTCCGGAGAAACATCTGTAGTAACTACTCGTGACCTCCTCCTCCCTCAGGGATTGGGGGCCATCAAGGTGGGGGATGTTCTAGGAACAGCTAACGGTAAGGGAAGGCCTTCTCTGCTCTAGGCACAGAACTCCGTCTTTGGTGTGGATGATCTCACTCAGGCGTTCACAACTATGTGAGATCAGTCCCAGGACCGTTCCCATTTTACAAATGAGAAACACACAGCAAGTGAGCAGCTGGCCGGGAGCACGGTTAGCAAGCGGAGGCAGGATTCCAACCATTCCAACCACAACAGTGGGAGCTCTTCTGTGTCCCAGGAGGGTGAATAAGAACCACGCCCCTCCCTGGAGGGCTGCATCCCTCAAACCGGGCGGCTGGGAGTTCTGACATCCGACTAAATGCTGCTGTGAGAACCCACACCGTGCCCAGGACTGGGAAGGGCCCTTGACACGTTCACAGACTAAGTCACAGAACAGCCCCACCGTGTCCATTAGCACGTCAATTTCCGGAGTCACACAGCATCACAGTGACAGAGGGAGGGGTTCAGCCAGGTCCCAAGGACAGCAGACCCATGCCATTTCGGTCCTAACACACAAGCTGGCTCCACTAGGACACGGTCCTGCAAGCCACTAGAGCCACGCCGACACCCCACCTGCCTCCGGCTCACGCGAATGCCCTCTGTCCACAAAGGGCCGGAGAGACCCCAGACCCCGCAGGGACCTCGTCTCAGAGAAAAGATCCCTTTGCAGCAGGTTCCCCAATGACCACGGTATGGTTCCTAGTGGCAGCAGCCCATGGCCTCTGGACAAGGTATATGAGAGGGTGAGGCACGTCTGCGGGCTTGTTGGGTGACAGATCAGATTGGGAGTGCCTCCTTCTGGGAACTATCTCCAGAGTTCTGCCATTCTCACCCACGTGTGTGTAGCTCCCCTGGGGTATGGCTCTGCGCCCTGTGGTCTCTCTTCTTCTCCTGGGACCAGCAGGTCAGTCCAGACATGCCTCCTCCTGCTTTTTCATTGCGGTAAGTTAGACATAAAACCTACCGTCTTAACATTTTTAAGTGCAGAGCTCTGTGGCACGAAGTGCGCCGCCGCCCATCTCCAGAGCCCCATCACCCTCCCTGAACACCGACTGTCCCCGTTAAGCTCTAACTCCCCATTCGCCCTTCCTGAGTCCCTGATGAGCGCTGTTCTACCTTCTGTCTCCCTGAACCAAGTACTCAGGTACCTCATGCAAGTGGGATCCTGTGACATTTGTCCTTTGTGCCCGGCTCCCTCACTTAGCATACGATCTTCAAGGTTCATCCACGTTGTAGCAGGTGCCAGAATTTTGCTTCTAAAATACGCTTGTAATTAGCTTTAAAGCAGACTAAAGCCCAGCTGAACCACAGCCCTGATGTTACAAGTCCATGAACCCCTGGGCCATCCCGCCCAGGTCTCTGCTGTCCGTCCAGCTGCCACGAGCCGCGTCGGGCCACTGAGCACTTGAATGTGTCTAGTCCAAATGGGTACAAAGAAGAGTGCATGCTATCTTATTTTGATCACATATTGTGATGAATATATCTTGGGTACACTGAGTGAAAGACAATATATTAAAAATTCATTTCACCTGTTTGCTTTTAGGCTTTCCTTAACGTGGCAACGAGAAAATGAAGTCCCCGATGCATTGCTTGCAGAGTGGGCGGGCCGAGGCCATGCCCCGCCCACACGGCACACAGGTGTGAGGATTTCAAAGAGGCACAAGCCTAGGACAAGTGCAAGGTATGCCAGCTATGCCGGGAGCCTGCCTCCGTGTGGTGACATGAAACGGCACCGACAGAGCTCTACCAAAGGCAGTGGGTTCCTCTTTGTTAAATAAGAAACAAAGGAAACCAAGGACTCCTGTTTCTCATTTTACACCTCCTCCCTGCCCATAATCCCGAGCCCTCCCCAGATGGGCGGCGGCTGTCCACATGTAAGCCCTTGAGCGCCTGGGCCCCTCCGGCCGCCCCTTGTCCCTGCCAAGTGCCTATAATAATAGGTTGGTTGGAACTCAGATAATTGTAGGCCCAGACTAGCCAAGGTGGTGACATCTGTCTCGAGCCTGTCCATCCAGCTCACTCCACGTCTGTCCACACGTCTCCAGGCAACAGCTCATCGATTCACTTTCCTCCCATTTTTTTCATCTCTCCTGTCCTCTCCTGCCTGGATTTTGCTGTCGCACGGGGGCACCAAGACTCTGGATCCCAGGCCGCCAGCAGCAGGCTCAGCAGTCACGGCACGCGGCCAGGGCATGTGGCGCCCGACCTAACAGCGGAAATGAGCCTGAACGACAGGCCTGGGGAGGGAGTGGGAAACGAATCGCTGAAAAGCCCAACTCCCAGCTCTGCAGAACGTGCAGAGAGCGAAACCCACACCCACAAGGGCAGCCAGGCAGGCACCCCCGTGTCAGACAGGGGTGGGAGGGAAGGAACGAGGTTAGCGGAACTCACAGGTATTCCAAACCTCCTCCAGAAGCCTCGATGCCCTTCCACACGACAACGGAGTTTTCTCCCTTCAGAACTTGAATAGTATCTGTGGTCAGTGCCTTCCCCGTAGAGCCCGCTAGTTGGGCGAGGTCCCAGAGGGCAGGAACCAGCCTCGCGCTCACGCCTCCTGGTGCCAGCTGTGGCTCAGCAGAGTACCTCGTATGTGCGAGATGCTGGGTGTGTGTCCACTAATGCAAAAGAAAACAGCAAAACCGAGCATCTTCCTAAGGCCGCCTGTCCTGGTGTTAGGGAAAAAAAAAAACTGTGCAAGATTTGGAAATGGAACAGTCGTGGGTCCTTCTATGGTAGCACCGGGAGCAGGTGTCTGGCTGCCCCGAGTTGCTGGAGTCTTTACGAGGGTGCACTGGGGTTTCACTTGCTATTGATGAGGACGCTTACAGCTCTGTCAGGGTCGATGTTAATGTTTAGAAAACTGATAGCAAAAAAACCCCAATTCTATTCAACGGTAATGCAAGTGAGTACTGTCCTGGAGATACCGATGCCTTCGGGCCTGGAGAAAAGACACGCTCAGTGCTACTGTTCTTGCCCTGTGCTCCATGCGCCAGCTTTGTATCTAACCTAACAATCTTTTTTTAAAAGATTAATTTATTTGACACAGAGAGAGCGTGTATGCCCAAACAGGGGGAGCAGCAGGCAGAGGAGAAGCAGACTCCCCACTGCAAGGAGCCTGATGCGGGACTCGATCCCGGGTCCCCGATCAGGACCTGAGCCGAAGGCAGACACCTAACCAACTGAGGCACCCAGCCACCCTCGTATCAACTGTTCTTTAATTAATTGTCCGTGAACCCGCATGCCATTTTACTGGTTCCCTCATTAATAGATAGATACATTTTTGAAACATGTTCATTCTATTTTGTAAGAGTCCTGTCTTATACTTTTTGGAAATGATTTTCCAGCACTGGTTGGAATCAGGAGTGGTGGGCTCCCAGGACATAGCTACCCTGGGCGATCCATTAGTCATTTGAGACCTAGGGTGTTAATGGTCACTGGCTTACACTCTTGTTTCCCTTAATACTGCTTCTAGGAGGTCTTTCAGGAGGAAGAGGTCCTCGGGCCTTTGGAGAAGGTTTTAGAGAGGAAAAGAAAAATAGGATGATGGGACAACTGTCACCATCTAAGCTGGGACAAAGAGGACAGGCCAGAGGCAATGATGTGCCTGACACACTCCATGCTTCTGGGCTGTCCCACCAGTGACTTGAATACCTTCTTGCTCAACTACTCATACCTCAAGGCCCAGCTCAAGGGCTATATCCCCCTGAAATCCCCCTGACCACCCGCTTCAAGCCCCGAGGAAGAGATGCTGTGGCTTTCCTTGGGACAGTGTTATGCAGGCCCTCCCTTTACAAGAGAACTTGAACATCTCTTTTCAGACCTGCATGGAAGACTACCTCCAGTGGAAAGCTGCCAGCTGCCTTCGACAGGAGTATGGCTAGATTATCCTATTCTCGGCACGCGTGGGTGTATTCCTAGCTTGGAGCAAAGAGGAGAAAGGAGGTTCTAGGAAAGATGAAACAGTCTTGGAAAAGGAAGGGCATCACTGATCCAAGCTAAGGCAATGTGTGCATCTCAGGGCGCTAGCTGAAGCAGCGGGATAAGGCAGGAAAATGCAGGTGTGTTCGAGAGAAGGAGCCTGGGGCCAGACCTTCTGGGGCTCAGGGTGGAGTCAACTCCAAGGAGATGTAGAAACTTCTCTGTACTTCTGAAACTCAGTCTTAATTTGGACAGATCTTGTTCTTGTACTCTGGGAATAGATGCATGGCAAAAAAAAAAAAAAAAAAAGGCAGTGAACTCTACCAAGCTTTGTCTAAAACTTTAGAACTCCCTGCATATCAGGGTGCCCTGCCATGGGGGAATCCCTGCCAATGATGGCCTGTGGCATGTGTAATGTCAGGTTATAGTTCTCTGTGTCCATGCTTCTAGCTTTCCCTTGACATTGGACTTCTTGGGAACAGATACTGGCATCTAATCATGTTTGTGTTCCCAGAAGGCAACACAGAATTTGACAGATAGGAGACTGTTTTTAAAGTCTCCGAAAATGTATTTTGTTGCCCACTAAGCTTTCCTTTCAAATGGAGAATATCTGTGCATTTATTTTCAAACAGAGCACAGCAATGAAAAATTCCCCAAACCCAAAGTAATACATAACTTTAAAAAGGAAAGTGAAACAGAAAAGCTCTGGGCCCAGCAGAAGGAAGAAAGGGATTCACAGTGGTGTAGATCTGCCCTGGGTCATGAGCAGAACAGAAGTCATCCGAGTCTCCCTTGAATGGGGCTCAATGTGCAGCCAAAGGAACTTAATAAAACGACATCTGCAAAACATCTTCTAAGAAATGGCCAAGACACAGACCCAGAAAACAGATGTGAAAGTAGTCCCGCGGGCAGAGGCCCAGAGGTGTCCGGGAAACTGGGTCAGGACAAGTTACCTTCCTAGGACATTTGTGGTTCTTGGGAACGTTTCATTACCATAAACTGGAAAGAGGAGCCAGAAGGCCTGAGCTCCTGCCATGATTCTGTCCTGACCACGCATCAGCTTGGATACGGAAATGGGATTCCACCCTAGACAGTAATTTCTCCCTATGTCCCCTCAATGCTCATCCTGGCTGGTGGACACGGCATCGCGCAAGTCGGGGGCAGACTCAAGTCCAGGAATCTAGTGAGGTGGCTGACGCCCAAATCCAGGAATCGTGAGAAAAGCCCTTAAACTGGCTGGTTTTGACTTGGAGATGAAGACAAGGCCTGAATGGGGATGCAGGCTAGGCACCTGGAGATAAGAAGTAAAAAAAAAAAAAAAAAAAATCAGAGGGAAGCCGGGACAGAGAGAGAAATCTGGGTAGCGTGTGCACTGATGTGAAACCTTCCCAAAATCAGAAAAAGAAAAGCAAAGGAAGCAAACGGTGTTAAACCTGTGCTGACTGCATATCCAGAGAACAGGGACTACAGCTTGGTGCCTTTTTTTAAAAAAAGTGTATTTATTTATTTAGGAATCTCTACACCCAACACAGGGCTTGAACTCATGACTCTGAGATCAAGAGTTGCATGCTTTTCCTTAACAGAACTAGTCAGGCGCCGCTGGCTTCCTGCTTTCTAATTTGTGAAGACCGGGGAGATAGTGTGCTTTCCTACCGATGGAAATAAAATGCCCTTTCAGGCCTCTGTGCTCCATGCTCCTTCCCTGGAAATGAAGGAGGAGCTTCTCCACGATACACAGCAGCCTCGCAGTCCTGCCCCTGACTCGGCCAAGCTTTGCGATCCCGGAGAGGTCAGCTCCCCTCTCTGGCTCTCCAATGGGGGCGGGACCAGGGTTACCTGCCTCGCCTGCCGGATCTGGGAGCTCACGCCAGAGGCCACGGGCACGCAACACGCGGCAGCTTCCCCACACCCCCTGCAGCTTCCAGAAAGCCCAGGATTCTCCCTCAAGCCATTCTAGCAAGTCGTATTTTCTGCTCCCTGCCTCACAGTCTAATTTGCCCCCCACGTGCTCTTGCAGATGGCCCGGCAAAAAGACCACCTGGGTGTCTGAGGCTCCAAGCCCTGGGGGTCAGAAGAGAGCTGCGGTGGGCAAGAGTAGGGAGAGGTGGAGGAGGAGACAGGAGCGGGCGGCTGCTCAGCGCAGTGTGCCCCCCTCCTTGGGTGTGGCCGGGTCCCGGGCCTAGGCTTGGGGTCACAGCTGCTCCCCAGGCTGGGCAGCAAAACCAATGTGCCTTCACCCTCAGCGTATGGAGATGGCAAAGATCTTTCAAAAGCACGAAGTGGGCTCCTCCTTTTCAAAATGGGGATCCAGAACTTAAATGTACCCCTCTGATTAGACTCCGAGTGTTCTACAAAGTTCTAGGTTGCAGAGTCAAGCAAAGGTCTCAAACATCCTACAGTTTGTGTTTGAGACGGCCCTTGCCCTGGTCAGAGGCACCAGACTGAGTCTCCAGTGTGTTAGAAGGTCCACCTGTGGGGGCGTCTGGGTGGCTCAGTCGGTTAAGCATCTGACTTTGGCTCGGGTCATGATCTCAGGGTCCTGGGATCGAGGCCCACGTCGGACTCTCTGCTCTGCAGGGAGCCTGCTTCCTCCGCTCTCTCTGCCTGCCTCTCTGCTTACTTGTGATCTCTCTCTCTCTCTGTCAAATAAATAAAATTTTTTTAAAAAATAAAAAAATTTTAAAAATGTTAAAAAAAAAGAAAGAAACCTCTCACAAAGGATTTGGAACGGTGATATAACTCTCTACATTATTTAAAAAGAGAGGTCGTCCGTTTTCAAGTGAAAAAAATCAGGTGCAGCGACCGAATGGCTTGGCCACGGTCCCACAGGCAGCTCACGACAGAGCTGAAACCAAGGGCAGGGCTCCCAGCTCAGCTACGCATGGGCTAACTGGACACTTACTCAATGGCTAGCAAACCTGCCTACTGTTTTCGACATGCATCTATCAGAAAATGTGTGCTGAGATCCAAATCGCCTTATTACAGGAAAAACTTGGAGGATGGCTCATTCTACACTAGAGACCACCGGAGCTGTCTAAGGTGTGTCTGGGGGCTTGCTGCAAGGTCGGAGTGTCTGTCCCCTTCCTTTAGCATGTGTAGCAGCGCATGTAAGAAGGCCACAGACAATCTGGGGTGACAAGCAGCTGAGGGGTGCTGGCAAAGAGGCTTCTTCCCTGGGGTGGTGACGTACTCCCCTCCCCCTCCCTGCTGCCCCGCTCCTCACACGGGGTGGGGGGTTGGGGGGTCGGGAGCACACCAGGACCCAACACAGGCCCCCAACCCTCACTGGGCATGGTGAGACACGCGGCTGGGAAGATCTTTGTATCTCCATTACTATTAGGAGGGTGAAGATAATTCCATTACCAGTAATAGTATGTTGTGAACATTCCATCCCCGCTTGTTAATTAGCACCAACCCCCCTTTCCTCCCAAATATGAGGCCACGCCGTATAATCATGGCATTCTGCGGATGATCCTGTTTATTACATGCGGTATTTCGGTGGTTTGCGTGGGAGAAAGAATTAATTATAGCTCTGTAGTTCCAACCCGTTCTCAACCCCACCTCCGTCCTTCTCTCCCATTCCCCTGATATAGAAAGCCACAGAGGTATAAATAAGCAGAGTAAATATGCACTGCTTGGTCCCTGCTGGTTGCGGAGGGGGGCAGAGCACTGGGGATGAGGAAGTCACAGGTCTGCCCCTGGAACTAGCACAGTTTGGCACAGTTTTCCCCAAGGGAGGCCTTGGGGAAAGCTCGGCCTCTGGGCCTCAGCCTCCCCAACCTCGACCAGGAGTCCCAAACAAGCCGTGCTCAGGCTCCCAGCTTGTCAGGAGGATCAAAACAATGAAAGTCGGAGGCCACCTGGACGTGCGGCTGAATTCTTCCTAACTGTTCCGCACACCTGCAGAATCCCTTCTGTAGATTCTTCTGATGTATCAGTAGCCAGGTTTCTTAGGAAACCTAACTAAGGAACCAGAATCAGCATTACTGGAGACAGATAGTAAGTCGGTGATGGGGGCTGATAGGAGTGAAGGGACTCCTTTGGGTGTGTCTAAGCAGCAGGGAGCTGCCAGTGGATAGACAAAGAGGAGGTTCAAGCTAATGAAGGTCAGAGGCATCCCAGGTGGGTACAGGATTTGTGGGGAGCCCTTATTTAAAATATGGAGCAGGAGCTTAAAAATGGGCTTCATTTTTAAGGAAATTCAGAGCAGAAAGGCAACGCAGGATTGAGGTGATATATGGCTAAGGAAAAAAATATATGTATTACATAAGATATATAAAAAATATATGTACAAAAGAACTATTTATGTAATTCCCTTCATCTGAATCTGAAAATATGTAAACGAACCAGGCACAGAAGAAAAATGGAAAATAACAGAATTTGCTCAAAATACCGTACCTCTACATCAACACTGGAAAATAGCAGCTTGGTCATGGGCTGAATCCTTGGGAGGGAGGTGCCAAAGACATTATTCTACACAGGGGCTACAATTTGGCTTTTGTTATCAGACATCACAGAGGGTGAGACATTTTATAATTTATAATCCCCCAAACAACTCTCACAGTTAGATATTATTACTGATCGGGAAACTGAAGCTAGAAAAATGTAGGTATCTTGCCCAAGGCCACACAGCCGGTAGGTGGTAGGGCTAGGAGTCAAACCCCCACCCAAATCCTGAGTCACCTCACGGGCTGCCGCGCACGGCAGACCGAAGGGTCCCTACTTTCTATTAGGCCCCGACAGATAGGATGTGGGAGGCCACGTCTGAAGCAAAATCTAAGTGCTTGCCATCACCCTCCATTTCCCCACAGAAAAGCTCTGCCTATGTTCATCCTGGAAATTTGGAAGAAAAGGACCAAGACTAGCAAGAATTGGGCTATAGACCGACCATCATGGAGCTGCTGCTTTCTTTCCAGTCCTCCCAGGGACTTCTGCAAGGTGCAGAGAATGCTCTGTGGTTTTTGGAAGTTAAACCCTTGACTGAATTGTGCAGAATCAGTCTTCAAGCAAAACCCCAGAAATGCAATCGCAAGTCAAGGAGAGGCTAAGGGAGCTTTCTTCAGTGGTCTAGACTTTAGGAGGTACGGTAACATAAATTAAAGAAATAGAGGATAAACAAAAAGGAAGCATCCCTTTGTCTAAAGAAAAAAAGAAAGAAATAAATCCAAGCTAATAAATTCTTCCTAAGATTTAAAAAAAACGTTGTCTTTGTCTAATTCTGCCAAATGGAGGGCTGCGAACCCAAAAGTCTCTTGTCCCGTCGGCTTCCTCTAACCCAAACCTGGCTCCCATGGGAGAAAAGTGCGCATGTGTGGCCTGTCGTAACTACATGCACAAAAACCAGAGGAAAGAAAATAAAGGTCTTCTTGAGAGCAGGAGGGCATCTTTGCAGGAGATTTCTGACATTTCTGGCTCAGGGGCCTTACTCCTTGGACCACCAGCTACCAGGAGGTCCATCACGTCATGGGGCGAGAGTTTACCTGTAAAGGGTGAGGCAGGGCTAGAACTAAGCTCTGACCCCATCAGGCTGAGGGGGTGAATGCGTGCCCTTCTCCTGACCCTTAGTCACACCTCACAAATCCTTCAAGACCCTTCAACTTCCATCTTCACATGGAAGTCCTCTGGCTCCTTCATTCCTCCCGGATCTGAACGTCTACTACATGTTACACTCTGGGTTGAAAAGCATTGGTTCTGGAATTCTCACCCCTCTATTAGTTCTCTTTTTCCTGGTTTCAAACACTTTACACTTCCTCTGACTCCCCCTTAGCGTGTAAAGAGCTGTCACTCGATAAATATCGCACTGATTCAGTAAAAGATCAAGGAGTTCCTGGATGTCAAGGTACCGCAAGACAGAGAGAAGGAAAAGAGGATGAAGATAGAGGCCCTGAAGGGGAAAGACCCCTGTGAAGCACCCTGGAGGGCATCCTTCCCAGTAACAAGCTCTCTTTATCCAAGAGCAGAGGAAAAGTCTTGCAAGAGAAAAGGTGTTATTACGTCCATTGTGAATTCCCACCATGGAAATGTACAAGTGCAAAGGCTCAAATTGCTAAGGCTGGCGAGTTATTTACCTTGGGTTACAGGCCTCGGAGATGCTGTGCACACAACTTCTGGGAGCTTGGTAATGAGTCACTGGAAGTCTTTTTTTCAGACATGCTGAAGGTCTGGCCAGAGGACATACCCGATGCAAACCCCATTAGAACTTACATCTGGTTTGCCTCAGAGTCAGGAATGCACTCCTCCCTCTCTTTCTTAAATCCACTCCCACGAAGGGCCCAGAAAAAATGCTGCTGTCCACGATGCCAGATTTCAGTGTGGACCTTCTCTCCCCACCTCATGCTCACAACTCAGCTACTGGATAAAGTCAAAAGCCTTGCCACGTATGATCCCTGGTTACATCAAAGAAATCCAAGCACAGAAGACATCAGGGGACAACTGTGGGCATCAGAATATGAACCAGGCATAGGTGATGTCGAGAAATGACTGTCCACTTTGTTGGATGTGATCCTGGGGATGTAGGTCTGGAGGTACGCTGATGTACTCAGGGTCCCAAAGCCCGCCATTTACACAGAAGTGGTTCCCGAAAGATCAAAACATTTTTTTTAAAGATTTTATTTATTTACTTGATAGAGAGAAACACAGCCAGAGAGGGAACACAAGCAAGGGGAGTGAGAGAGGGAGAAGCAGGCTTCCTGCCAAGCAGGCAGCCCGATGCGGGGCTCAATCCTGGGTCTCCAGGATCATGACCTGAGCTGAAGGCAGTTGCTCAACCAACTGAGCCACCCAGGCACCCCAGATCAAAACATTTTTGTTAGATCAACAGTGAAGAAGAAAGATGAAGTAAATGCCATAAAATATCACTATTTATTAGATTGGTTTTGTGGATCTCTGTGTGGCCTGTTGCCCTCAAGTACAGAAGTAAAATGTTCTTCAAGGAAACACACAGCAGAAGTTTGTGTGTGATCTAAAGGCCAGAACTAGGAAATGATGATGCTTGCCTCTCAATCCCAAACCATGCATAACATCTCAAATCACATGGCCTCCCATGCCAGGTAACTTCAGACTTTTGTTTTGAATCTGAGACATGAGTATCTGCATATTTACCGCCCCCCACTTTTTTTTTTTTTTACTTACAGGCATGTTTAAAAGAAGTATGCCAATTCCTTTTAAAAATTACCATATGATCTAGCAATTACACTTCTGTCTGCACACCAGAAAGAGGAGAGGGTGGACAGCCGAGCAGGTGTCCCTACCCCCGTGTTCCTAGCAGCTCTGTTCACAACAGCCAAAGGCGGAAGCGACCCAAATGTCCAGAGAAAGATGAGTGGATGGACAGAAGTTGGCATATCCACACAATAGAACATCATTTGGCCTTAAAAAAAAAAAAAGGGATGGAAATCCTGTCACATGCTTCAACGTGGGTGAACCTTGAGGACATGATGTGCAGTGAAATAAGCCAGCCACAAATCAGCAAATACTGTATGATTCCCCTAATATGGGGCCCCTGGAATAATGCATTCACAGCGAGGGCAGGACCGTGGTTACCAGCCACAGGGGGAGGAGGGGATGGGGAGTGAGTGTTCCATGGGTGCAGAGTTAAGGGGGGGGGGGGGAGATGAAACAGTTCAGGATGGATGGTGGTGATGGCTGCACTTAATGTTAATTTATTGAATGCTACAAAAACTGTGCACTTGAAGTGATTAAAACAAGGGGTGCTGGGTGGTCCAGTCGGTTAAGTGTCTGACTCTTGGTTTCGGCTCAGGTCCTGATCCCAGGATGGTAAGACTGAACCTCGTGTTCCGGGCTCTGTGCTCAAGTCTGCTTGAGATTCTTTCCTCCTCCCTCTCCCTCTGTTCCTGCCCTGCCTCTGTTCCGGCCCCCCAACTCACAAGCTCACAAGTGCTCACTAAAATAAATAAAATCATTTAAAGATGATTGAAATGGTAAATTTCACATTATGCATGTAATTTACCACCAGAACAAGATGTCATAACAGAGTTGAAAGAAAGAAACTCGGTACCCTAACAGTAAGCTTCCTCGGCCTGATCTTCAAGACCATCTGGCTCTGCTGAGGGTTCCCACCCTGCACTGGGCCCTATGCACACCCCACAGCCCCCAGCTCCTTGTGCCTTTCTTCCTGCTTGTCCTGCCATCCGAACTCTGTCCCCCTCGTCCATCTGTCAAATCTCCCCCTTCTGAGAGTCAAACTCAGACACCATCTTTAAAAAAAAACCCATTCAAGCCTCTCCTGACCAGAGTGATCCTTTCCTTCTTTGATTCCTGCTGCATACTATTTATATTCTCTGCAAATTCCTGTTTGCTCCTAAAAACAAAATCAGTGCTTAGATACTGGCCAAGGCTGAGCACACTGCGCCTACGGTTCATGTGAAAGTCCCTGTAGGTGTGCAGGGCCATAAATTTTCTTTCAAGAAAATATGCCCATTAGAAAGGTTATGGTAAGCATGGGGTTGGGAGCTAAAGGTCATAGCTGGGAAATTATGACCCCTACCTCAATCCCAAGCTTTGTCTAACATTTCTAACCAAATGCCATCTCAGAGCAGATCAGTCTCAGGATTTCTGCCTTTGAAAACCCAAAGGCAAGGTAAGTGAGGGGCAGAAGGTAGCAAGTGTCCTTAAATCCCAGCCAGCGTGTCAGACCCGGCAATGAGGCTGGGCCCTCTGGAGACAGAGAGACGTGGACAGAGAGTTCTGATTTCCCTAACAAGCAAAGATCACTTGCTTCTGGGTAGGAGCTGATCCCTCCAAAACCACAGTAAGGTATTTTTGTGAACAGCCTAACAGGATACGAAAACACAAACAAGCAAAAAATTGGTCACTGAGCAAAAAGCCACCAAAGCTTGTTCCCAGCGGCAAAGTGTGGGCTACACTTGGAGCCCATAGGGCACGTGAGAAACAGTAACACTGTAACCACTTCCTGACTCAAAAGGAGGAGGGCTGCCCCCAAAAGGGGGCAGAAGGGAGGAGGCGGGTTGCAGAGAGAAGTGATGATTTACCCTCTAACTCAATCTTGGCTTGTCCTGCTCTCATTTTTTCCTTTAAGCCTAAGTGATTTTCTCTTCTTTTCTTGAAGGGAATTTGAACTTGAAAGGAAACGGATTGTAATGCTTGAAGTATTTCTAGGTGAGAAGCTAAAATGTCTCTTAGTCGTAATTGCTCGGGCCCAGAACAAGATGTTCGCTAGCCATGCACTCGGTGCCTGCAGGCTACCTTTGCCGGATACTGCTTTGTTCCCAAAGCAGCTGTATTTTTAAAGGAAAAAGAGACTGTCTTGTTATTTTCCAGAGATGCCCGGCAAGCAGATCAGATCCCATCCCCGCAGAAAGACAGGTCTCTGGAAACATCCTTTCTCCCCCAAAGTCTTTGAATGAGTTTTTGTTTAGACCCAGAAGTTTCTCATCCAACTGTAGACCCCACACAAAGGTCTCCATTCAGATTTATTTAGACATCTCTCAACAATTAATAGTGTCTTTGACACGGTCTGAAGAAAGCTCTGCAAATAAAGGGGACTGTCCCTCTATTGATGTCTTTGATGGCATGGTGCTGCCTAGCGATGGCTGGTGTAACTGGGGTACCAATGTGCATCACTCCTGGGGAGTCAGAGGTCTCAAGGATCTAGGAACATCAGGAACTCCCAAATGCATCACCCACCCCAGCTCCACGTGATGAAGACAGAACTCTCACCACTGTTTCTTTTATTACATACTAAGTGGTGTACAGATATACTCTTTTTTTTCCATTAGGCTGTATAAATGGAAGACCAGGCCAAAATATGACCCAGTTTCAAAATCAATTTACTAGAGAGACCACTCCACGGGTCCAGAGGGGCCATTAGAAGGGCAATATGACTTGCTCGTTATGGCAAGCTGGTAACAGAGAAATACATATACTTTCCCTTTTATGTTGTATGTTATGTGGGTAATTGACAGAAGAGCTACACATTTTGTACTACGAATTTTCTATTTATACCTCCTGGATCTAATAAGAAGAGCAGTATCAGGAAAGGGTGATGAACTTGCTGGCATGTTCCTGCCGATCGGAGTCCAGAGTTAGGATTTTGTTCCTGCCAACATAAAGCAACCCAGGAAGGCCCAGTTCCCAGACTCAGTTAACCAGGGTGCAGAGACATTACACCAGACTCAGCAGGGTTTTGGAACCTAGGAAGATCTACTGACTCTTTACTGCTACCAGGAGAAAGGTTACCACAACTCACCATTCGGACCATTGCAGGACACTAATGTGGGTATGTTTGCAGAAAATGGTGCTTTTAAAACATCCACAATTCTAGGGTTGCCTGGGTGGCTCAGTTGGTTAAGCGACTGCCTTCGGCTCAGGTCATGATCCTGGAGCCTGGAGACCTGGGATGGAGTCCCGCACTGGGGCTCCCTGCCCTGTGGGAAGCCTGCTTCTCCCTCTCTCATTGCTCCTGCTTGTGTTCCCTCTCTAGCTGTGTTTCTGTCAAAGAAATACACAAAATCTTTAAAAAAAAATCCACAATTCTGGGGAACTTTGCAGGGGAGAGAAGAAAAGATTTAATGTCTATAAAATATCCAATAATTAGCATGTAAGTTAGTATCGGTAAATAAACTGGCTGCTGTTCTACTTACCACATCAAATTTAAAAATTTGTGTAAGTTTATGGAGTTATACTTGACAGTTTGCAATTGTATATATTTAACATGTATGACCTGATAGACTTATACACTGTGAAACACCACGAACTCATCCACACATCCACCACCTAGTATAATCACCCTTGTTTGTTGGTTTGTGGTGAGAACAGTTAAGATTTACCCTTTCAGCGAATTTCAGGTATATGATACAACATTGTTAACTACGGTCACATCGCTGTACAACAGGTCTCCAGAACTTTTTTATTTTACATAACTGAAAATGTGTATCGCTTGACTAATATTCCCCACATTGCCCTCCCCCCAGCCTCCAGTAACCACCATTCTATTTTCTGTTTGTAGGAATCTGACATTTTTAGATTCCACATATAAGTGACATCATATGGTGTTTGTCTTTCTGCCTCTGGCTTATTTCACTCAGCATAATGTCCCCCAGGTCCTCCACGTTGTCATGAAATGGCAAAATTTCCTTTTATGTGGAACGCATACACACAGGAATATCATTCAGCTTTAAAATGGAAGGAAATATACATGTTACATATAATACATGTAAACACATGCACAAATACACACATTTCCTTTATGTTGGTCATCGTTTGACCAATATCTGGGTTGTTTCCATATCTTGGCTATGCTGAAAGATGTTGAAATGATCTCTTTGAACTACTGATCTCATTTCCTTCGGCTACATACCCAGGAGTGGGATTGCAGGATCACAGAGCAGTTCTGTCTTTAATTTTCTAAGGAAGCTCCATGCTGTCTTCTACAAAGGCTGTACCAACGAAGACATGTGCAATTCTTGCAGAGTTTCCAGGAAATGGCGATATTTGATTTTACCCAGGCTTGGTTTGTGCAGATTTTTGGAAATGAGCGGAAGTCTTGCTGACTCCTATCTAAATCAGCCCCATGCTGTACAAAATTTCCAGCGCTGTAAAAATTTCGGAACCTCAACAGAGCTGGATGTGTGATGCTCCCCAGGCTGCCTTGGCCGGTGGGAAGAGTTCATGCCAACCTGGAGTAGTTATTACTCTAGTCCTTTCAAACTAACTCCTCAACCTCTTCTACGATTGGGTTTCTGGGTATCACAGTAGGGTCCTTCTGATTGGCAGGAAGAGGCTTAGGCAGGGAGCATTAGAGCTCAGGAGGAAGAAACAATGAATCGGCTTCCTTGCGGCTTGGATGAAATCAGCACGAATCAATTAAAGTGACAGGAATATTTTCTACCTGGAGAAAAGCAGCTCCTTCTTTAGTGAGTTCAGTTACACCCACCGCAGACGGGGTGGTCACATGAGTGACACCCTTTTGCAAGCAGAAAGGCACGCTAATCATTTATGACAGACACGCTGTTTGGAGGACTTGACGGAGGTCAAGGTTAGTCGGGAGCACCTACAATGAGCCTGGGCTGGTACCAGGTCTGGAGGAACTGGAGACACACCTGAGCTGCATCCTGCTCCTCCCTGGGAACCCTTAGGTCAGACACAGAAGCTGAAACAATAATATCCCAGTAAGGGGAGCTGGCAGAGAGAGCTTACGTAAGCCATCGAGATGTGCTTGAATGCCAAAATAGACACAACTCGACAATAATGAAACCTCACACCCCAAAGAGTGAGTTGTGGGAAGGCCAAAAGTGTGTATTGCTTGGCAACTTCAGCAAGTAAGTACAGGTGAGTGGAAGGAGAGTGTAGAGGGCAGGTGGGCAGGGGGTGCAGAAGGGGCAACCGGCAGGATGACCGTGTGGGAGGGGAGACGATTGTGTGAGTTTCAGGTTGTGTGACAGAAGAACAGAGCAAGAGTGGGTGGATGAGAGGCCCAGAAATGGAACAGCTGTGGGTGAGCCATGTGGTGACAGGAGACAAGTGTCAGGCCATGGAGAACGGTGGCAGGAGGCGGTGGGCGGTTAGAGGGAGTCCATACCATCGGTGGTAGAAATGGGTTCCCTTTATTAAAAAGGGGTCTGCTTTGAAGGAGCCTCTCCCTCCTGAAAACATCTTCAAGGTCCTGGTCAACAGTGGAATGAGAAAAGATGGCCAGGAGGAAGGATACATCTGTCCCCAAATCCATTTTCGGCTCAGACAAATGTCACTCTGTAATTTACTTCTGATCTATTTAGATTAACTAGAAAAAAAGTCTGCAACCCTAGGAACTCAAAAGCAGGAGGAGAATTTCTTCCTCCCCTGAGAAGTTAGGGGGACTGGTTATGCAGAGTAAAGGAGATTCCACACTATCTTCTGAGTGTTCCTCATCTGTAGATGATGCAATAGGTACTTGAAATATGGGGTTACTATGAAAATAAAAGATGCCACACACGACGTGTTTAGCTTAATGTCTGACAAGCTGTAAATGCTCAATGAAACAAAATAAATATTATCTAGGGTTTCGTGTACTCTAATATTCTGAGGTTCTATGAAATCCTGTCAAAACTAGTTTCATCTTCCTCCAAAGTAGGAGGACTGTGAATGCCCTGAAATTGCAAGCAAAGTGGAGACTGTAGGAGACTCGCCTGCCTAGCTCACGATGCTCTCCCTATTTCTGGGAATGGCCTCATGCTACACAAAATGGATCTTAATGAGCATGCCACCCTTCTGGTGTAGCTGACTGGACTGACTCAAGCTAGGACAATGAACTTCTTTCCCTTGTGGATTTCTGAAGTTTGGGGGCAGATGCTTCTTGGAGCCGAGTCAGAAAGAAGACCCTCCCCCTCCCCGACTCCAGTTGTTGAGCCCCTGGGGCTGCTCTGGTTCCTGCCCGGCTCTCATCCACATTGCTTACCTCTTATTCTGTTCTGTCAGCTACCCCAGAATCCTTTTTTGGTTTACAATGGCTGGAGTTGATTTCCATGGCTTACAAACCAATGATGCACGCATGTACATCCATGACCACACTATTTAGAAAGAAGATCCATAGTTTTCATAATAGTTGCAGAGTGTTCTTGATTTCACCCCAGCGTGACTAAAATCCAAGATACAAGACCCTCATGTAAGAAGGTAATAGCTCAACAGAAAGCAGAAGTAGCGTGATATTTGACTCGCTGGAAAGCAAAGTTCTGGAGAGTAGATTTTAATGATTTTGAGTTCTCCCATACTCCAGAGTCCAGGGAACACAGTCCCCAAACAATCCTCTGCACTAGAATGTCACCAATAATAAGATATGATTTTTAAGTCACAAGTCTTCCCAGGAGAAGAAAGAATTGAAGGAGGAAACATAAAAGACTAATTATATTTGCAACAATTCAAAGCCAAGGAGATGGAAGTAAAATTTCAAAAACCTCCTAAGTCTTCCAGAGGCCACCTGCCCATGGGACCCCCAGGTTTCCGGGTTCTGTGATTGCAATAAATGCACTTAGAAAAGTAGAGGACTGTGGTGCCAAGTTCAAAGACCCAAGGAAAATCTTGTCATCGTTATGTAATGAGTTTTAAAAGAGGCCCCAGAAGATGGGAGAGTCTGATGATCTCTTTGTAGCTCAACAAAGCCTAGGTGAGGCTTAATTATGTATACAGAACTCAAGGGATTCTGGCTCAACTTTAAGGGCTGGTCTTACAACATGTAATTCTATTTCAGTAATGGACACATTGCATGAGCTCAAGATGGAGCATAATTAAGGACCCTGAAACATCAGGTACAGAGGCATGAGAGTTATTTGGAAAATATGGAGAGCAGGGAAAGGATTCTCTTCTTGGTGAGGGGACCTTTTCGAAAACTCATATAAATTTAAGTTAGGATGGTCATTTGCAGTCAAGAATGCTTTGGGCTTAATTTTGAATTCAGAGATTCATAAAAAACTTAGAAAGAAGATTTATCTGGGAACAAAGGAATGTGGAAAGAGAGATGTAAGAATACCAGTGTTCTCTGTCAGGGTAAGAAGACTAATTACATACGATGGCTTTCCACAGTAGAAAGACCATCAAAATACTAGATGACCAGTGAGATCTCAAGTCCAACTTGACCTACAGAAAGTGGTGAGAACACATTTCAAAACATATAAATATCCAACTCAAAAGAAAATAACTACATAACCCTATTAAAAATGGGCAAAGGACCTAAAGAGACATATTTCTAAAGACGACAAATGACCAACAGATACATGAAAAGGGGCTCAACATCACCAATCATTAGGCAAATGCAAATCAAAACCACAAGGCGACATCACCTTATACATGTGAGGATGGCTATTATCAAAAAGACAAGAGAGAAATGTTGGGGAGGACACGGAGGAAAGGGAACCCTCATGCCCTGGTGGTGGGAATGCAGACTGGTAGGGCTACTGTGGAAGACAATACGGTGGGGTTCCCCGAGAAAGTAAAAATAGAACCGCCATATGATGAATCAATTTCACTTCTGGCTATATATTCAAAAGAGCCGAACTCATTATCTCAAAGAGATACCTGTACTCCAGGTTCCCTGCAACATTTTTCACAATAGCCAAGACACGGAAACAACCGAAGTGTCCATCAGTGGATAAACAGATAAAGAAAGAAAACGTAGTGCACTTATACAGTAATATATCATTCAGCTTTAAAGAAGGAAATTCTTTCCTATCCAATGACATGGATGAAATGAGAGGATAATTACTAAGTGAAATAAGTCAGATAAAGAAAGACAAATACTGCATGGTAGTACTTATGTGGAATCTATAAATAAATAAGTAAAGTTGAACTCGCAGAACAGGGAGTAGAAAACTGGTGCCAGGGGCTGGGCACAGGAAAATAGAGAGAAGTCAGTAAAAGGGTACAAACTTTCAGTTATAAGAGGACTAAAGTCTGAGGATCTAACAGCTAATAATACTGCATTGTATAATTGAAATCAGCTAAGAGATTAGAACTTAAATGTCCTCTCTCTCTCTCTCTCTCTCTCTCTCTCTCTCTCTCACACACACACACACACACACACACACACACACACAGGTAAGTGTGAGGTGATGGATGTATTGATTAATTCAGTGGGGGCAATCCCTCCACAATGTATTTGGAAGCATCACATTGTATATTTAGATGTCTTATAATCTTATTAATCAGTTGTACCTCAGTAAGTTGGGGGGATTACAAAAAAGTAGCTGAGTGACTCTGGTAGTGAATAGTCTCTACATGTGAAAATCAAAAGCAAATCTAAGAGCAATAGTTCAACACCAGGGTGACCTCAAACCACGTGAAGACATCGGTGGGAACTAAGGAAACAAGGTCCTGCATAGGCACCACTTGGGGCAGAGAGATGGGTCTGTTCTCCAGGTTCCCGAGGGGAGTGGGGTGGGGAGGACATGGCAGGGAAAGGTACCAGGAAGGAGGTAAGGGAGCTTCTGTGCATTCACATTGGCAGGCGTTCCTATGATTTCTGCATATGCTCTAGTCTCCTAGAGACTCTAGGGACACAGAAGAGCTCACTACTTTGCTGAGGCACAATTTTGAATTGAGGGTGTCACGGGCTTATTTGTAGGACTGAGTCACTGAGCCCGGGAGAAAAGTGAGTCTACTACTTGGCCCCCCCGGCTCAGTGCATTAGTGTTGTTTTCTCTGTCCTTACACATGCATTAAGATTCATAAAGTGATTATTCTTTTAAATTGCCTTTCTTGTGAAAAACAAAAACAAAAACAAAAAAACCCAAAACAGTCCATTAAAGGACATCAACTGCTAATACTGAAAATAGTTGAGAAGAGGTCTCAGAAAGCAGTATTTTGTACATAATAAAAAGCGGAATGCCAAATTTGGCAGACCAGACACGTGAAATAAACAAGTTTCCTTATGGGACTAGGGAAATTAGAAAATATAATTTGAATGTTCCGGCCAGGGCAAAGGCTGTAATTTATGGGGGGATTTTTAATGCTGTACCAATATTCACAAATCGGTAGATTCTCATACATCTTGGTTGTATGGGAGTCCAATGCAGGGGCTCGATCCCAGGACCCTGGGATCATGACCTGAGCTGAAGGCAGACGCTTAATGACTGAGCCACCCGATGCACCAGAGGCCCCCATTTTCTTGATTCATTTAGATGTATTTGAGACTCATGTCTCCAATAAGACAAGGTTGGGGGATATCTGGAAAGAAGGGAAACAGAAGGGGCGCCTGGGTGGCTCAGTGGGTTAAAGCCTCTGCCTTCAGCTCAGGTCATGATCTCAGGGTCCTGGGATCGAGGCCCGTGTTGGGCTCTCTGCTCGTGTTGGGCTCTCTGCTCGGCAGGGAGCCTGCTTCCTCCTGCCTCTCTGCCTGCTTGTGATCTCTCTCTCAGTCGAATAAATAATTTAAAATCTTAAAAAAAAAAAAAAAGAAGGGAAACAGAAGCAGGCTTTTTAAATTACTTATAGACAGAAGTATTTGGCACTCAGGCAAGTCAAGGAAAAAATATGAAAGATGAAAGTTGCTTCTTCTAAGGAAGGAAAAATTCCCACACAACGCTTAGCTCTCTGACAAATCAAGTGTGGCACAAGAAAATCAAATGGAAATGATTTCCCCACAACTACTACTATTACTACTACTACTACTACTGCTGCTACCGAGAATGAGTCGACATTTTTACTCAGAATGAGAGGCTCACATTGTCCACTACCAGCTTAAGGATGCAGAAGAATTTAAGAAATCTGAGCAAAGCCATAAGAGAAAAACCAGGAGAAGCCATTGCTAAATCAACACAAGACTCAGACAGAGTGGGTAAGGAGAATGGGGCTGAATTACATGTAACCATCACCATCAGGTTGATGCTGGCTCCGCTTGCCCCAAATTCTGGGATCTGGAACACTTCCCTTCACCTCACCTCACTCACTGTAACATCACTGGAGAGTGAAGTAAGTGTACAAAGGAATACACTGTGTATGCAGTCAGACGTGGATTGTTCTAGACACAAGTGGGGAGACAGTGATGGGTCTGTCACTCAGGGCTCTGGAGCTACGTGTTAGCCCAGTTACAAGACTGTTTGCTTCGAGATACAGATTGAAGTCAGAAATTTCCTGACAGAGAGGTATGAGTTTCTTTCCTGAGATGATACCCTGCCTCTAAAATGTAATGCCATTAATACGCTGAGACTCCTTGACCTACAAGCTAATAATCAGCTGAAGAGATCTAACACCCCTGAGGAGGAGTATGGGAATAATTACCTCAAAGACTGGGATGATAGGCTTTCCAAAATACTTGCTTATAGAAAGGCACGGGATCCCTTCTCAAACACACACATACACATGCACACAACAACAAAGACAAGAGACTCGAATTTTTACTGTTAGCAAGGAAGGGGACATGTAATTCTTTTATTTTAAGATTAATCAAAATACTGGGACTGTACAGTGCCCCAAATTATCTTAGTAGTATATAACATTCCATTCAAGGGAGACACTTGGTAAAATGTATATTCTGGTCAGAAAGGAAAAAAAATACTAATGACCTAAAAAGATTTCATACAAAACCCACCAGTTTAGATAGAAGATATTTTCTAAAGGTGTGGGAAGTTTCCTACAATTGAATATCAGTAAGATGGTGTCTCCTTTTCAGCTGCTTTAAAAAGGTCTACACACACACACACACACACACACACACACACAGAATATGACTAAAAGATCCAATTATTCCGAGGGTTTTGCTATCAATCTAAAATATTCAGATATTTCCTATGTTCAGATTTTTGTGTACAGCCAACAAATAGCAACATAATTGACCTATTTGCTGCCCCCCTCATTAAACATTACAGAACTACAATCCATCCTAGGTTACCAAGGTGATAACACAAATGCATGAAAACTTTAATCGAGCAGCCCCCCAAACATACATCTAGGCCTGAAAATTTTGTCACCGAAATATGCATTTTTAATATTCAACTAGATTTGTTTTCAAATTCACATTCACGGGCAGGGATAGAGCGCTCAGTATCTTCTTAGTCTGCACCTAGAGTAAGAAGAATAGATGGGTAGAGAAAGATATCCAATGTGAAGGTCTAAATATTTACACACATTTCCAAATTCCCCAAATATAAAAGGAGTTTCTGGCAGAATCATAACATACCTGAACAATCTCCCAATTTGATAAAAATCTCCCAGGAACTTTCTCAGTGTTAGCCTGAACCAGAAAACCTTCTTTCTCTTGGAACAACACCTGTGATCGGGAACGCACGAGGACCACTTTGAAAGCGGTAGTCATGCAAATAAGGAGCGGCTCTCACGTTGGATGTGTGGGGTCGGTCCCACTCTGCAGTCACAAGGGATGGGATGTCCACCAGGGAGAAGAGCGTGGCCGGCTGTTTTCTATTCTGCCACCCATTCTCCGGTGGCAGTGAAGGACCATGGAAATCACAAGTACCTCCCGGGAGGGAAGACCACTGCTCTAATAAAGCCGGCTGGGGGATGGGCACAGAGGGCGGCGCATGATGCGAGGTGATGTGGTACACGTGATGTGAATCACTGAAACTAGGGAGGTACTATATGTCTGCTAACTGAATTAAATCTGAAAGAAAAACCAGAATTTTTGCAAGTTAGGCAGGGGAAGGAGGATGTCCATGTTCATCGAAGCACCACGTAGAGAAGCAAGGGCTCACCAAGGGCCCTGGGGCTACGTGACCCTAAGTGTCAGCTTTCCTTTAGGGTCGTCTCACTTGGTTACCAGCTCTACCAAATCCCGGGCCCTACCATGTGCTGTTATTCAACAATGCTCTTTCAAAAATGGAAAAAATGGGCCCCTCAGCTCAGCTAAAATTAACTAGTGCTCTGGGTATGTTGGAGTGAGGGCAGTACAGAGCTGCATTTTGTAAAAATTAAAAACCATATAGGCTGGGCTTAGTGACTCACTCCAGAGAATATAGTATGGAAAGGGAAAAACAGTATGGAAAGGGAAAAGTCAAAAATAGTAATGAGAAAAATAGTAGAGACCTTTCAGATCCTACCTTAACCAAGTGACCAAGATTAACTTAACCGGTGATAAGCGATGTTGCCTTCATGCACCCCGTCCTATAATGCAGTGAGAAGGGCACCTGACCTCTGTGGAATTCTTCCCTCCAGCCTATGACCCTTTTCTAACGATGAGAAACATATAAGACAAACCCAATATGAGGGAAAGCCTGCAAAATACCTGAGCCATATTCTTCTGAACTGTCAAGGTCATGAAAATAAGGAAAGACAGAGAATCTGGTTCACATTTGAGAGACCACCACATACCTGATGATTAAATGCAATGTGGTATCGTGCAGCAGGAAAGGGACATTAGGAGAAGAAGTGGTAAAATCTGAATGAAGTCTGGGGCTTCGTTAATAGTAATGCACCAGTGTTAATATCTAAGTTTTGACAAATGAACTACAGTAATGTAAGGAGTTCACATTAGGGAAAATGATTGTAGGTTATATAAGAACTCTCTGTACTAACTTTGCAGCTTTTCTCTAGATCTAAAACTGCTCTAAAACAAAAAGGCTGTTCAAAAAGATATCTGCACTCCAAAAGACTCAATAAATCTTAATACAAAATGAAATCTTAATTCCTTCTTGATAAGTTTTCTTAATGGTGATTTCCTAAAATAACAGAAATAGCCTCCATGCATTATAGAAAATTATAGAATATACACAAGTAAGAACTAAAACCTGAAACATCACATTTCAACCAGCTATAAATCAACCGCTGCTACCTTAGCATGTAGTGTCTTTCTGGCTCTTCCTAGCGCGCGCGCGCGCGTGCGTGCGTGTGTGTATTTATCAGTGTGAGATTTTATAATATATATACCATCTGGTAGCTTCTCTGGTCAATGACTTCTTTGCCTCTATTTCAGTAAATTTCATAACATCTAATACATTTACCATATTCAACTTTCCCCCCCAAATGTCCTTACAGTTTCTTTGTTCAAATCCCATCCAGGATGATGGCGTCTGATTATTAGGTCATTTAAATATTTTTAAATCTAGCCATTTTCACTTTTGATCCTGATCTGTGAAAACCCCAGATCAGTGGTCCTGCAGAATGTCTTAGCCTCTAGATTTATGTGATTATGTCCTTCTGGTGATGCTTAACTTCTTCTTCTATCCTTCATATTTCCTATAAACAAAAAGAGCTATCTAAAGTCTCAACAAATTAACATTAGACTTTCTTTTTTCCTAGAAAACACTGTAAGTGATATTGTAGAGTTGTGCTCAGTGACATCCAAAGACACATACCATCAGGTTGTTGCCATTAGTGATGCTACAATTGTGTACCAGATTAGAGGAGGATAATCTTTTTCCTATATTGTACAATTACGCCTTCCTCTTGAGACCAGAAAGTAATCTGGTAGTCAGTGTGATTCTGGCAATATAGCAAATACCCATTTCCCTAATAGCTACATATCCAGTGATTTTTATTCCAATTAGTGATCCTCGCTTGAATCAATACATTCATTGGGATTTGTGAAATGAATTAAAAATTATTTCTATCATTATTAGTTGGCTTTCTTCTGCAAAGTAGACCATTCCCTAATCATGTGGGTTTATGTAGTTATCCTTTAATACAGAACAGACAGGAGGAATGCTGGATGAAGCTTCTAGAAGATTCTACTAAGCATTAAGGAAGAATGAAAGGGGGGCGCCTGGGTGGCTCAGTCATTAAGCGGCTGCCTTTGGCTCAGGTCATGATCCTGGATTCCTGGGGTTGGGCCCCACATCCGGCTCCCTGCTCAGGGGGAAGCCTGCTTCTCCCTCTCTCACTCCCCCTGCTTGTGTTCCCTCTCTAGCTGTGTTTCTCTCTGTCAAATAAATAAAATCTTTAAAACAAAAAACAAAAAAACAAAAAAAAAGGAAGGAAGAAAGAAAGGGAGATGAATGCTGGAAGTATTATAAATGTAACACAGAAACTTGCTTTGGTTTCCAAAGACAAACTATGTGCCCAGAGGCACAACTTCAGGGTCCCCACGTGGCTGGGCCCTTTCCAGGCTGATGGCCTAGAGGGATGTCCCCTCCTGTCGCTCAGCAAGGCTTGTTTCTATTTCTCTTTTATGTCTAATAGTCTGGCCTCTTCCCCAAGAACAATCTCTTCTTTTAAGTGAGGTGTCCCCACACACACCTCCTACTTAATATGACGACCTATTAAATTCTTACAGCTCTATCAGTGTGGCCATTTCTAAACATACAGCCACCACCATGGCCTCCTAAATACACTGCAAGAACCACAATCTCCAAAAAACCAAGAATTATACAGAGTAACGGCGGGGGGGGGGGGGGGTTCATTTCCCTGTGGCTTCCTTAACAGAAAATGGATGAAGAACTCCTGGAGTCAAATTATTTCCCCTGGAACACAACTATTACCTGCTGTAATAAGAAACAGGACAGAATACAGTTTGCTTCTAACACAAACATTAGTCCTGTCTGCTAAAATCAACATTATAAAAGGTTTCCACTATATTTTTAACTCCCATGTCTTTTTCGTTTAAAAATAAGGCTCTAACTTTGACGACCTCTACGCAGGTGCAATCAAGATGGATGTAACGGAAGGGCTTACTTTTTGCAATTCACATGGCAAAGCACGATGACCCTGAAATGACAGGGCCACTATTTCCAGGCTGCAAGCAGTCTCAACTATAGGCCACATCAAAACCTCTCCATTGTGTCAGAATCCATCAAGGTCGTATAAGAACAGGCGTAATTTACTCACATTAATTATTCAAGTCACGGGGACACGGGCCGACACTTACAAGGCACGAAGGAGCAAATGAAAGCAGACGGTAATACTCATCATCTAATATAGAAAGTGAGGTGGTGATCTGTCCATCAAATATGCAAAACCCGGAAGGGAAAGCATCTGCCAGTATCCAAGCATACATTAAATTCTGAAAAAGCAGCATACAGAAACAGGAAGACAAACTCAAATTCCAGACATGGGATGTGGGGACAGATAGGAAAAGGACCGAGTTCAAACTGTGGAGAATGCGCAGGTGGGACGGGCTCTGGGATTTTGTAAATGCAGTCGGTATGCTGTCTCATTACATTCAGCATCCATGAAGTCTAAGTAATGATCTGGTCTCTCAGATTAAAAGTTCACAAAGGTTGTTTAAATGCCAGAGATGAATTTACAGCCACCCAGAGAGAATGGCCTGCAAAAGTAGACACCATGTAAAATCAAGTGATGAGCTGCCCATCTGGGAAAGAAGTCCCAGGAATGCTTAAGTGAACATCATATGAGGTGACACAGTGGAGTTCTTTGGAAAAGACCAGGACACAAGCAGAGGAGACTCTCCCACCAGGTGCCCGTGAGGGGTTCCAAGCGGCTCCCGCGGAATCGTGCTCACCCTGTGCCCCTCAGCCCACTCCCTTCCTGGAATGACCACTGTTCCTCACCTACCTCCACGCTCTGATGGAGACAGCAAGGAAGGGGTGCAAGGAGATTTCCAGCACAAGAGAATCTGGGGGTGCTGTCTCCACCGCAGAGCTGAATCTGAAAGCCCGTAAGAGATGATAAGTTTAAAGAATGGGTAGCCAAACCGGGTGTCTGGCAGCTGGAGCAGTGGGGGAGACCCCGGGGGCACCGGAGGCCAGCTGCTGGGGTCCAATTTAAACGCTGACTGCCGCTCAAGAAGTATGGACGAGGCACCATGAGGCGGCGAGGGTCCCCTAAACGTCATGGCCACGTCCCTCATATTGGCAAGTCCATCCCACAAAGATGGGTTTGCTGCATAACTAACTGTTCCCCTGTGGGAGGAACTCAGTGGCGCAGCCAGGGCCGCCCCCTTCTCACAAACTTGAGGTTCACGTTCTGGCTGCTGAGAAGAGGCTGCCACACTTGCAGTCCCCGACCTCTGGACTCTGGTGGAAAAGCAGCAAGCAGGCCTGCAGGGCGTCCTGTGCTCTGCTGCCCAACTGTTCTTCAAGACCGCGCCATCCCCTGCCACAGCTGTCGGGAGTGGGGGCTGCTGGGGGCTCACAGCTGAGCCCCCTCCAAGAGCTGCCACAGGTGTAGCCTGCAGCCAATGACCAGTCACGGTGGTGAGTGGGGGGGGGGGAGGCGTCATCCCCTTGTGTCAAGTAAGACTTCTCTGGAGGGCCGCGAGAACACTTCGTGGGCAGCGGCAGCCAGATAGTGTGTGTTTGAGAGACAGGGAAGGAGAGGAATTGGATGACCCTTCTGGAAAGCTTTGCTGCAAAAAGGAGAAAAGATGTGGAAAGCTAGCTGGCAGAGAACCACGGGTTCAAGAGGAGGCTTTTTTAAGATGAAGAAGTAGCAGACATGTGTATGCTCCTGAGGTCAGTCCAGTGGGGAAAAAACAGAAAGAGGGGATCAGAGATTGGTGGAAAAGTGGCAGAGTAGTGTGATGGGTCGCGGAGAGGAGAGGGGGTCTGGTGAGGCAGAGGGACCGGCTTCTGGTCGGAGGAGGGGGAAGCAGGTTGCAGGGGTGGGCAGACGGGCTGAGGTGGCCTCAGCCAGCGCACGGGGGACATTCTAGCCCCACTGGGCAGTCTACTGTAATGCGGAGATGTATGCTGGGAGTCAGAGCCTTGAGACTTGGAACATTCCGGTCTTGTGTGTCTTGGTCTCATGGAGGAGAGATGAAGATGCCCACTTTGTCTGAGCCTGATGCCACAACACCCCGCCCCCCCCCCAGCCTTACTTATTCTATGATCATATGGCAACTTCTGTTGGTTTCAGTTCTGTCTTTGTCATGGATCTGCCTACGTGGGAAAAAACAAGAGCCAGTGGTCATCGTGCATCCTGTCAGGGAAGACGGATCCATTCTCAAAATGCCAATACCATCGTGCTTCTGAGCCACATGACTGACAGCAGCGTCCAGTGGCCAAGTGACAGAGACCCTAGGCCAACTTCAGATAGACATGTGTGTCTTCTACATACACTGTATACAAAGAGGAAGGCTCTTCTTTCCCAATACTTAGGAGCAATTAACCAACCTCTATGGGGTTGGCCTGGCAAAAACAACTCCTATTAAATATTAGCAAATGTCAAGGAGCCAGAGTCTAAAATGTCTTGCCCTTCCTGTTCAAATGTCACTCACCCTCCAAGACCCAGCCCAGGCTCTCTTGCTCTCCAGCAGATCCTCCTCAACTATTTCAGGCTACATGAGTTTCTCCTTCTGCTGAGCACAAATGGGACCCTTGCCGGTCACACCCACTGGGACAGCTCATCCTTACATTGCTCTATATACCCATCGGGTGCAGTATTAGTCTCCTTACCTGGATTAAAAGCTCCTGAGGGCAGAGATCATGTGCTAGGCAATTTGCTTATATTTCTCAAAGCTCAGCAATGTTCCAGGGATGGTCGCCTGGAACATGAGCCCAGCTCAGTCAAGTCCCACTTACCAGTGTCAACCCCTTCTCGAGTCCCTTGGCCACCGCTCTTGTTATCCTAAAGACTGGATATCCTAAGATCCTTCCTTTGAGTGAATCCCTCTACAAGTTTCCTTTTCTTTCCTCTGCTACACTTTCTCCACCTCTGTGCTTCAGTGACATGCCTGGGGACTCCCCTCACAGTCCCATCCGGCTCTGAGACCCTCCCACGTGGGGCAGAGCCTCCTGCGCCTGCCTGGGGTCTAGAAGTAGAAGTCCTCACAGCACCCACTGTTATCTGGGGTGAATGAAGGTAGAGTCTGCCTCGTCCCGGGAGAAGCAGGGACCAAATAAGCAGAGGCCTGTCCCTTGTTTTTGCTTTCCTATTGTTTTGTTTTTCTCCAAGCTGTATGATTCCAAGGACCTCTTCAACCAGTAGAATAGTTCTCCACTTGCAAAGCCTATTTCCATTTTATGGTTTATTTAAAAGTTGTGTTGAAAAACCCACTGTGGATAAGAGGTAGGCTGTAATCCTGGCTCCGGGGGGCAGGTGGAATGACCCGCTGGGATTCTGCCGCATCTGTTCCCAAGACAGAAAGCGGCAGAATTTATTTGTCTGAAGTGAATTCTGTAAACCTGGGCTCAGGGCCAGTGTGCAGAGAGCGAGCTCCATTAGTGACACAGTGGAGGGAGAGCGCTTCCCGGCTCAGCATTCTCTCTCAGGGAGAAAGCCAAACACCTACCTTTGAATTTCCCATTTTGCTCAGACACACAAACAAGGAAGTAAACAGGAGGTCAGCCATTTTAAACAGCTGGAGAAGCCCAGAAATCCTGCAAGGAGTCATTGCTTTGAGAGAAAATCAGTGCCAGAAATGCTAGCGTGTTTCACCTTCTGTGTGATATTTATTCTTCTTTACACACATACACACACACACACACAGAGGCTAAATAAATGAATAAAATAAAAATTTCAAAAGGAGATAATTGCCAGACAATGTCACTTAAAGACACTGCAGCCTTCTTCATTCAATCAACAACCAAATCCTGAATCTCTGTACCTCGTGGGGAATGAGTAAAGCCACTGGGGAAGAAAAGAGCAGAGAGATCACACCCGAGAAGCCTCGTTGAGCTGAAGGGATGCTTACCCTTCCTAAGGCCCCAAGGCCCCTTAGAGGGCTATGGCAGGGGCACAGGGCAAGCGAGGAGGGACCCCGGGCCCTGCAGCTTCGCTCTCCAACCACGAAGGAAATGGGATCTTTGCTGTCACGTCACTCACTCATTGATGATGTCCTACACGACAGGTTTTCTTTGTTCAGACTGAGCTGCAGGGGAAACAAAGCGGGAACAGCACGGTCCCCGCAGGAGTAGGCAGGTAGAGGAGGAGACAGCAATGCTGTCTGGGAGTCTGGGCATGGTTTCCACTCTGGTGGAAATCCTGGAGTAAAAATTCATCTTTCTACAATCTGGCAACGTGTCTCAAGACCCTCAGCTGTGTTCATACCCACTGTACCTCTAGGGTTGCTATGGAGATAACCAGATACACATCAGACGCTGTCATGTTCAGTGCACCGAACAGTAAGGAGACTCAAACAAGAGACAGGGACACATTGCCACACTAGGTCAGAATGCTATTCTGTAGTCGGTAAGTATCATATTCTCCAAGTACCTTCAACAGTATCAATTTCTGCACTACAAAGTAACAGTGAAAAGCCCAGCCCCAAGTTTATAAGCATCCTCTGTTCAAGAAAACATTCGATGAGACATACCCTTAAGATAAGTATATACTTTCATGCACTTTATGTACGTTCTATCTCAAAAAAAGTTTAAAATGTGTTCAGAGTATGATACACACTCAGAAGAGTGGCTCATAGTATTTGAGACCATTTCACCTTTTTATATTTTTAACATTTCCCTGCCTTTCCAGGCTGAACACAGACTCTGCCTCCCTCTCTCACCTAACCTTGGGCCATTCCCGCCCACTTCTGCTCCCTCATCCTGCCAGTCTTTAGATGTGCAGATGCTCGGAGGTCTACCTGCCCTAAGGACCTTTGCATCAATGGGCTCCACCACCTGGAAGCCCATCCTCTCTGAGCCCCACTTCATTCCCACCCCCCTTCCCTCAGTTAACCCCTATACATCCTTCAGGTCTTAGCTCAAGGTCATTGCCTCACAAGAAAGCCTTCTCTCCCTTCCCTCCACCCCCACCAGATGGGGTCAGGTTAGACTCCTGGTTAGTACTCACACAACCCATCATTATGTGTTCTGGGACTACGTATGTATTGACCAATAAGATCTCTGATTTGAGAACATTATCCCCAACATGATGCCTGGTCCCTAACGGGAGCTCAAAAAGTATTTGTTGGAAGAATGAATTAAGAACCCTGGGCACCTGGGTGGCTCAGAGGGTTAAGCCTCTGCCTTCGGCTCAGATCATGATCTCAGGGTCCTGGGATAGAGTCCCACATCGGGCTCTCTGCTGAGTGGGGAGCCTGCTTCCTCCCCTCTTTCTCTGACTGCCTCTCTGCCTATTTGTGGTCTCTCTCTTTGTCAAATAAATAAATAAATAAATAAATAAATAAATAAATAAATATCTTTTTAAAAAAAAGAGAGAAAGAAAGAAAGAACCCTTCCATCCTGTTATCAAATACTTGGTAAATGAAGTCCCAAGCCTTCAATACACGGCAGAGGGTCTGCCTCTTCTCCTCCTGTTCAGGAATTAGTGTTGGGGGTGGTGCCATCTCAGCAGGGCTAGGAGCCTTTGCTCTGCCCTCCGCCATCAGGTGAGTCCCTTCTGGAAGACTCACAGCTGCACAGACCAACCAACCAACCAGAAAGGGACATAAACAAGCAGCAGGCTACAAAGGAGCAGCCTTACCTGCAAACCCTTGGGATTCAATTCGGCATCAGCCACTCCCTTTTTGGAGCCAGGAGACTGAGCAGTTTTAAGGTCCATAAAACAGATTATAAACTGTCCCAGGAGAGTGCAGAGTATATTACGGGCTGGACAGTCTACGAGGTCTCAAGAATGAGAACAAAGCAGAGGTGAGCCAGGATCTCTGCCAATCTGATAAAGAAAGTGAGTGGGAGAAGAGGAGGGAATCTCTGTTCTGGAAAGGGAGCAGAAGCAAAGTAGGAAAAGGAACGGGAAAATTAGAGAAATGAGGGAGAACACATGGAGAGGAAAGGGACTTAAAGAGGTGGAAGACCAAACAAAACGAGAGCATCAGACAAATAAACGGAACTACAAGGGGGTGAGGGCAGGGATAGTGCAGCTCAAAGACTGGGGGGGTTGAAATGCCAAGATACCCGCGCCCTCTTCCCTCCTTCAAAACAAGGGTGCTCTGGGCTCACGTGGACATGCATTTGTTAAATCCTACAGACTGGGTAACACACAGCCGAGCCAGAGTCAGAATGGATTCCCAAAGCAAAATACCTTAAGACAAATTTGCCATGATCCTTGTGCAGCGTCTATTGTCAGGCAGGGAGGGAGGAAACAAGATAATCATTTCCCTCTTAGGGCGGGACTCAGAGACGCACCTGCACCTTCGCTGTGCCCAGGAGAAGTGGGAGCCCTCAGGAGAAGAAAGAGAAGACTGTCAAAGAATTCCATCAGTGGGCTCTTTGGCCTCCAGGGATCTGGCATGCAGGTGATTAATAATAAATATTACCAGCTTTTATCTTTATGATGGCCCCAGAGGCGTGCATCTGCCCGACACTCATCAGCCCTGACCTCCTCACATCCCTTCCAGGGCGATGACAAAATACAGCACGCTTACAAAGTGCTCTGCTCCACGGAGAGGTCTCCCCCAACATGAGACTGCACCGGGTCTTCCAAACAGCTCCGGGGGGTGGGTGAGGCAGCATCTCCCTTGGACAAAATACGGAAGTACCATTCCCAGGGTTACACACTTTGCCCAAGGTCACCGCTGTGGCTGGAACTGTGTTTTCCAAAAAGAGAGGCTGAAGTCTTAATCCTTGCTACCCAAGAATGTGACATTATTTGGAAACGGAAATAAGGTCTTCGCAGACATAATTAAGCCGTAACTTAATTTGAGGCTACCCAGGAGCAGGACTGGTATCTTTATAGGAAGAGAAGATTTACAGAGACACGCATGGGAGGAGCATTTCATCTGAACACACAGGCTCACAGAGAAGACAACCATGTGGGGACAGCGGCACAGGTCACAGTGACGCAGCTGCAAGGACCGGCAGCACCCCCCTCCCCCCCGAGAGTCAGGAAAAAGAGTGCGGCCCTGCCAACACCTTGACTTTGGACTTCTAGCCTCCAGAAGTGTGAGAGAATCCACCTCCCGTCTCAGGCTCGGGTCTGGGGAACCACCAGGAAACCACCGCGGTCACTAGGGCATCGCTGTGGGGGTGGCTGTCCTTCCGGCCCCCAAGACCATCCCACCCACGATTCCCTAATGCTCTGCCACTGACACTTCTCACACCGCCCACCGGTCCCCCGCCCCCCGGCCACCCTGGCCTGGTCACTCCGGCATCCTCTCCACTCCCAGGCCACCCGCCACCTCACCGAGGCTCCAGGGCTCAGCACTAGCGTCTCCCTAGCACCAAAAGCTCTCCCTGCGTCTCTGGATTCTCTTCAACACGTTCCACTTCCGGGGACAGCTCTGACATTAAGTCAGTGAAACCCAAGTGCAAAACAGAAACATAAAGGTGGCAGTGATGACCCCGAGTGCATACCCCATCTCCTCTAATCTCCCACATTCCTGCAAGTCCAGAGATTGTCATTAATTCCACATTGTAGAGTGCACAGCTGAGATTCTGAGAGCTTGACATGCGCCCCAATTTCTGCAGTTACTGGGGAACCCCACCCAAAAGCCCCGACTCCCCTTACATCAGGTCTGAGCGGCAAGCAAGGCCTTCCAACTTGACTGCCTCATTTTACGGACAAGAAACTGTTCTTGGCCTTTGCCTAGGTCACACCCCCAGTCACAGTTGTCACTGTAGGCAGAGAGCATACAAATCCATTTCTTCCAGAAGACATAAAGCTCTAACTAGATCCCAAAATAATTCAGATGCATTCATGGGTGATAAAGACAGAAAGAGACATCAAGAGGAGCCCCCTCCAGACCCTGGGCTTATCTTCATTTGGGACAGCACTTTATCTCAAATGAGCAACGAAGAGAGTTCAGTGACGAGAGTTCTAACTTCTGCAGAACTCTCTTGCCCACCAGAGCACACAAAGGAGAGTCAGGAGGGGACAATTCCTGGCAGCAGCTGAAGGAGCTCTTGCAGGGAAAACAGCCTATAGTGTGGAATAGTCCTGGGCTGAGAGTCAGAGGGCTGGGTGCATAGCCTTGTTCCCCACTTACTGGACTGACCTTGGCCAATCACTTCCCTGATCTTCAGTGTCCCACCGCTCAAATTCAACCATTCCTGTCAACTCCAAGGGGTTAATGGTGGGGGCCCGGGGGGGCCTCTGAGGCCATGCATGGAAACACTTAGTGGACTGAGTTATGAATCCTTGAATAACTGGCCAGCCAAAAGATAGATGAACAGACCCAGGGAAGACAGTCGTGCATAATGCATTTTGCTTTAAGTAATTGGACTCTTGACATCAAGATCCTAAAGGAATTCCTAGCTGTTTACTAGCCCCGCGAAGGCAAATCCCAAGGGTGTCACAGCAGCCCCATTCATGAGCCACAATATTCTGACTCATATTAAGATCCGTTCACTCTTTTTCCAAGCATTAATGAGCTACTCTGTCTTCAGCCCTGGAGACTTCTGTGATGATTTCTCTCCCTTACATTTCCTGCCTTGCCAGTTCTCCAGCTCCACTGGCATGGGAGCCCTTGGCCTGCCCTGTTCCCGGCGGGCAGACTCCCTTTCACCTTCTCAGCCCTTGCTCTGTGTGTTTAAAAAAAATTTAAAAAGTCCCCCTTTGCCGCAGATCTGACTTCACCGGGGTTTCTGCAGATGGCTGGGCACATAGCTGCCTGCACCCCCACTCCTAGCCCCGCCCCCAGCATCTGCTGGTGGCTGGAGGAGGGATGGTTACAGCATGGACCATTTCCTTCCCCCTTCTGTAAATTTTCAACTGCCTGTTGCATTCCTGTCTGGTAGAGGTGGAGAATCCAGAAGCCAGGCCTGTGGTCAGTCTTTCAGCCCCAAGGTCCGACACTTAGAAGTACCAAATGCCCTATCAAGCATTCGCTGATCCCAAGAGCCAACAGCCTGTGTCCAAGGGTCCTGATGCCATCTGAGACTTAACATTCTGATCAGGAAATTATTTCGGCCTCGCTGTATCACGGGCTCTTTTCTTTTAGTGGACAAATTAATAGTCTGGCAAATTAATGGGTCTTTTTAAAAACCATATACGTGTGAGGCTTTCACACTTAGGAGACAACTGAAGAGGAAACCAACAATTTTAGGTGCCGAGAGGACAGCATTTTACTCTGACCCAGGAGAGACGATTGGGCGGGCAGGCAACTTGTCCGTACACTTCAAAGCCAAAAAAGGTCCACTTTGGCACAACTAGAGTATCCTATGCTTATCACATGGCACCAGAATTGTGGTCTTCGCCCCAACAAATGGCGCCGGTGGGAATGCCCCCTGCCCCTGGGACTGCAGGTCCTGCTCCGGAGCCCCAGGAATTCCTCCACGTTGGACGAAGACTTCACATCATGTCTTAATTTGCGGGACCCATCGAAAAGCGCTAATTGTGATCTCTGGCTATGGGTTCCCTCCCGTGACGTGGCACACTAATTAGCAATGACGTTTGTCACACCAGCTGTCTTACAGCGAAGGGGTCTGGAAAACGGGAATTAATTTAGCCATTGCCGTGTACTAAAGATGCTTTGCCTTGTAAGAACAATCAACCCCCTCACCTCCCCTCCTTTAGGAAGGATGAGCTTGGAAGTAGCCCAAGACAAATTTCCATTTGCGGTCCACACCGCAGGTATTGTTGGCTTGGCAAATTCTGAGACTTACAGGTGCTGGGAGGCAGCTAATTTTAATGATGAAGTGGGCCAGGTATAAGAAACATACAGCCCACTCTATTTATTCTTTTGTTTTCCAGCTCTTGAGACAGTCTCTATTATGGGGACAAAAAGCGCTGCAAGAGGGATGGTAAATTAACACTTGGCCCGCTGTCATGGAAACAATGAGGCGAGGGTGACTGGTGAACCAGAAAACCCGCAATGGGACAACAGTGGGTGGGCTCCAACCAGAGAGGCATGCAGGCCTGCTCTCGCCACCATGTCTGGTTTTCTGAGGCCAAAAACATGGCTCTGGACCTCCACCAGGGCGGGACCCATGAGACAGTCTCGCAAGCTCAGCTCAAGCTATTTGTTCGTGTTCTCTTCTCCCAGAAATGTGCCAGAAATCTAGGAAGATTGTTGGGGCGCCTGGGTGGCTCAATGGGTTAAGCATCAGACTCTTGATTTGGGCTCCAGTCATGATCTCAGGGTCATGAGCCTTGCATCAGGCTCTGCACTCAGCAGGGAGTCTGCCTGAGATTCTGTCCCTCCTCCTTGACCTCCCTCTCTCTCTCAATCTCACCCAATCTTAAAGAGAGAGAGAGAGAGAGAGAGAGAGAGAGAGAGAGAGAGAGAAGGGATGGAGGGAGGGAAAGAAGGAAGGAAGGAAGGAAGGAAGGAAGGAAGGAAGGAAGGAAGGAAGGAAGGAAAGAAGGAAGGAAGGAAGGTAGGTTGAAGATTTTTCTATTTCAAAAGAAAAACTGGTTTTGGGGGAATGTCCTGAAAAGCCAGACATTCTCAAGGTTACTTAAACACTCCAGCTAGGTCATTCATCCACTCCTTGTTCTCCCGAGGTATGGCAAAGATGAACAACCCCAAGGTGCCTGATTCTGCCACATCCCTGGGGACAGGAGTGAGGAGCAGAGAGGTCGCTGTCACGTGACCTGTCACGATGGCATCTCAGATCCCTGCCAATGTTCAAGATGCCCACCCAATATCACCTTCTTGAAATAGCTTATTAGGACACATAAGCAAGGAAAAGTCCATAGCAAACATCACACCCTTCCTGGTTTAATGTCTTAACTTTTTCTTGCCTCTGCCCACAGGAGTTCCATTCCTTTATTGCTTCCCTTCTGTGAAGCTTTTTGGCCAAACTACCCACAGTAATTAATGTTTTCCTTGCCGGCTGCCCTTGGAGCTCCAAGGCATCACCAAATCATCCTTTTTTACCCCACCAAGGAGGATTGCATGTTGTTTTGCTCCCCAAAATGTCCTCTGAAAGGCTGTATTCTTACTTACAACAACATGTAAAGAGCAGAACCTAACATAAATCCCAGATGGAAAAAGTGGTTAAAGTACCGTTTAAGCCCAAATCAGTTAAGAGTGTGACTGGCGGGGTGCCTGGGTGGCTCAGTTGGTTAAGCGACTGCTTTCGGCTCAGGTCATGATCCCGGAGACCCGGGATAGAGCCCCACATCGGGCTTCCTGCTCAGCGGGAGGCCTGCTTCTCCCTCTCTCAGTCCCTCTGCTTGTGTTCCCTCTCTAGCTGTGTTTCTCTCTGTCAAATAAATAAATAAAATTTAAATAAAATTAAAAAAAAAAAAAAGAGTGTGACTGGCTGCAAGCAACAGAAAATCCAGGTTGTGAAAAACCGTCTAATTCTCCTACCTAATAGTAAGTCGGGACATGAATTGTTACAGAGTCAGTGCAGGGCCTCAAGAAACATCAGGATGCTGGGTCAGCATTTTGTGCTTCTCCCGACCATTCCATCTCATGGGCACGATAGCTAGAGCAACTGTAGACGTCACGTCTGTGGACCAGCATGCCCAGCAGGAAGGAAGGGGCCGAGGAAGAAAGCTCTTCTCGTCAATCTAGCCTTTCATTTGGAATCAAAATCCTTTCCAGAGGTTCCCAGAAGACTTTTCCTTTCTTCTCATATCCTTTCCTCTTCTCGGCTCCTCTCCTCCTTTCCATGGGCACCCCCGACGCATGGGAAGCTAGGAAAAGCAGTATCTGATAGAACAGAATGGGATAGCCCGGACTGGCTCACATCAATCCTGACTCATCCCCCCAAGGCTGTGAGAGGACCTCCATCCCATGTGAACAGAATCTGGGATCTGCTGGCAGGGAAGGGATGGTCCTATGGCTATTTCATAGGCAAGTTTGTCAAAAAGTGTAATTTACAAAGTATCAGTTAACAGTTGAAATCAAATGGCACATACCCAAGAGCTCTGAAGGAATTCAAGGACCAAACTGGCCAAAAATATGTAACTCGCTCATATATAAATGGTCGCCAATTCTAAAGACTCATTTCCCGAGAACTCACCCATATTCATAAGAAGAACTCCACGGTAGATCTGGAGATATGGCTGATGGAGCCTAAAACAAGAGGGACCTGATCCCCCTGTGAGCCAGATGGCTTCAGAAACCCTTAAAAGGACAGGTTACCATCACAACTGCTTACAGTCATTATGGTTAGAGTAAGCCAGCAATTGAGTTAATGATAAGGCTCAGTTAGAAGCAACTAGAATACAGGTTGGGACAGAGTGCAGATGAGAGCTGGGAGGGAAGCATGGCGGTTACTGTAAGAAAATGGTAAAGAGAACTTCAACAGAGAACTTTGACAATAACATCAAGTGTGTTCATTCTGGAAGACTCGAGTGCAAGGACAGGACCCAGCTAGTGGGCTCTCCCCTGGGGCAGAACTGATAAGTACGTCTCACTCAGGCTAGATGGACTCTGGAGAGGCAAGAAGGAAGGAGATCATCAATGATCATCAATAAAATACCGAGTGACTGTGTTTTGTTTTGTTTTTTAATATACAAGCACAAGATTTCTGGATCTCATATGAAAGCGTACCCTATAGAGACTCTCCTGGAGCCATTCCACTCAATGCCAAACATAGCTACTATTTTGTAAAAGACAGTCAGTCATTCTGAACTGGTAACTATGGTTACTAAGAGCTGTTATGATGACTATGGTATCCGTGGTTAACAGCTGATGGTAACTGAGCCCTGTGGGCTGTGTGCAGAGGTGAGTGCATGGATGTGTGGAAGACCGAGTATCTACCTGGGAATGACTTTCAGTACCTAACAAAGGTCTTGATATCACAATTCCACATCTGCTCATGATCTGTCTAAACCCTATCTTCTATTCATTTTAATAGATGGTTATAAAACCAAAACAGTCCCTTTTAATGGGAAAACAACATAATTCAAACAAGAGAAAACTCCCGTCTGCCTATTTGGTTAAATTTGCAAAAATAAGGATAAATCTACATAAAGGGGAATGGAATTCCTTAGTCATTAATAAAAGTTTCCCCACTCGGTGCTTTTTTTATTTACGGAATGAGTTGTGATGGGATTGTGGAGGTAGGGCGGGGTTGGGGGTTCACATATGAAGAGTTATTTAGGGAACAAAGAGTATTTTTAAAGTATCTCTGAGCTGAGAAGCATAATATGAAGAGCCTGGCTTCTCAAAGATAAGCACCAAGCCAGGGCTGTTGGCATCTTCAAAAATAATGTTGAGGAGAAAGGGTGTCTCACAGATAACAGCAATGTGGTCTGGGGACAGGAGAGTCAAACTGTTGGGAAAAAGATACCAGGGGGGAAGAGAAAATACAGGAAAAACGTATAAGCCTCTGCAATTAGAATTTTAAAAAGTGAAAAAAATGTATCTTTTAAAAAAAACTTTATTTATTTACTTGACAGAGAGAAACACAGCTAGAAAGGGAACACAAGCAGGGGGAGTGAGAGAGGGAGAAGCAGGATCCCAGGACTCCGGAATCAAGACCTGAGCCGAAGGCAGATGCTTAACGACTGAGCCACCCAGGCACTTGGTGAAAAAACAAATGTATCTTAATGAAGGTATGTAACAAGGTAAAGCATTACAAAATAAATAACCCAAACTCCCCCTATAAAATGACATACTGAGTGTCAGTTAAGAAAGGATAGTCTCCTGAGGATACTTAGGGAGTGTGCTGGGGCAAACCAATGTCAATAAAATGTTGATCATTAAAATGGAAATTTGAAATGGGGCACAAAGGTTTACTTCCCCTTTGTATAAACTACAGCACTTCCTTTTCATAAATGCTATGTTCAATTTTGTCCTTAAGAAGTATTTAATAGAAGTTGCAGATAAGAGCACCTAAAATAGTTTCTAGGGTATATGAGCTGCTGTCTGAAGACAGAATTTCAAAATGCTTGAAAATTCTTCATCTGTAAAACAGGAATCTTCACTTTTTTTTTAATGCTATGGATGCCCTCGGCAGTCTAGAGAGCCCACGAATGTCTCCTGAGGATAATCTTTTTAAACATATAAAATAGACGGCGCCTGGGTGGCTTAGTTGTTAAGCGTCTGCCTTAGGCTCAGGTCATGATCCCAGAGTCCGGGGATCGAGCCCTGCATCGGGCTCCCTGGGAAAGTCTGCTTCTTCCTCTTTCACTCCTCCTGCTTGTATTCCCTCTCTAGCTGTGTTTCTCTCTGTCAAATAAATAAAATCTTAAAAAAAAAAGAACATATAAAATAGAATACATTGTATTACTTAGGAAACCAATTATGAAGCTATCTAGCTTTCAGAAATATTTTTTAAAAAACCCAAATTGATGATAAAGTAATAAATAAGCTTCTTTATTAACACAGCAAGTGACAAAGTCTGATGACAGTTCTAAAACTACTGTAATTTCTAAGTAATGAACAGAAATGATAATCACTTACCTGTGTCAATTACAACATGATATGAATATGCATGTGGTGTCTATTGGTGGTATTTATAATGGAAGAAAAGACTGAATTTCAAAATGTTTGTGAAAAAAGGCATGATTTTTTTTTTTCCCATTTGAGTTAATGAACGCCCTGGATTTCTCCCTCACGCACCTCGGGGTCCGGGAACCCAAAGCCAGTACCCCTACCATGACAGTGAGGGCTGAGAAAGAACAGACCAATAGCAATCACATCATGAACAATGCAGAGGAAACAAACTTGCTTCCCAAATCCGCAAACACAAAGATGGGTTGGCCAGGAAGGCATAAGAAACAGGTGTGAATTCGGGATCAAAAAAAGGCAATTTGGGGGCTCCTGAGTAGCTCAGTTGGTTAAACGTCTGACTTGATTTCAGTTCAGGTCTTGATCTTGGGGTCGTGAGTTCACCCGGCCCTGTGTTGGGCTCCGTGTTGGGCATGGAGTCAACTTAAAAAAAAGTGGGGAGGTGGGAGGGACAGTTTTCACAGTAACCTTAGACACTGGATGCTCTATGGAAGTGAAGAATCACTAAATTCTACTCCTGAACCTAAGATTATGTTGTAAGTTAACTAACTTGAACTTAAGTATAAACTTGAAACAAACAAATAAAAAAAACAAACAATAAAAGCCTTAGAAAGATGTGAGCCTCGGGGCGCCTGGGTGGCTCAGTTGGTTAAGCGACTGCCTTCGGCTCAGGTCATGATCCCAGAGATCCAGGATTGAGTCCCACATCGGGCTCGCTGCTTGGCAGGAAGCCTGCTTCTCCCTCTCTCGCTCCCCCTGCTTGTGTTCCCTCTCTGGCTATGTTTCTCTCTGTCAAATAAATAAAATCTTTAAAAAAAAAAAAAAAGAAAGAAAGATGTGAGCCTCTTATTTCAGTACTGACTGGAAATATGAAAAGACTCAAAAAGGGTCTGGATGGATTTGTCCATTTTCGCCATAAAAAGCTCAAGGAGGGGAAGGCAGGAGGCACTTAACGCTGGAGATTTACAATTAGGGAAGATGACAGAACCCTCATTTGAGGACATCATCCGTAGCAGAAGATAAAGTTGGGGACCACTGGGTCTGAATCAATATCACAATATTTCTCACCTTTGTCAGGAAGCCGCTTTGCTTGGAATCAGTTCTTTGCTCACAATCCAAGCGAAATACAATACGACCCGCAGCCACGGTGTAGGGTGTACGGGTATTTCAGCACGGACCCCTGCTGCAGGCACCGAGCACTAAACACCTGCCTCCAGCTGCTGATTTAAGGTGCATTTTATAAACCACAAAATAACGGATTTGCAACAAAGTGGACAGAGAGTGATTTTAAGGTCCAGAGAGGGTGAAAGGAGCCACGGGTTCTGGGGTAGCAAGGTTCAAAGGAGTCAGGCTCCTGAGCAGAAACTCCGAGAATAAGATCAATGACCAAGAGGTCACCTGAATGCAACATTGACTCATAGGTGGGATCCTCCCGACAGCCTCTGTGCTAACAGAACCTTAAACCCATGTGGTGTGCCTAGCCAGGCTCCCCGGGCTGCACCTTGCCCTTCCCTCCCAGCACATCCCTGACTCTGCCCTGCACCAGAATCACAAAGTCCTGAAATGCTTATTCTATTTCCCCTCCCACTTTTACAGAATCAGTGATTGTCGTCTATTCTGGATGCAATGCTGATGACAGAATTGGCAGGAGTCCCGGGGGGCGGGGGAGGGGGCAGTAGGAGAAAATCCCGTCTGGTCATGGCTGGTTTTGTCCTGATTTTCTATCCTCTAACTCCCTTTATTTCTTGAGCTGGTGAACAGCAGCCAAAGCCCTGACAATATTAGCAAGAACATTTGATTCCCTTCAGTAAAGGTGGAGGCAGCCCAGAAGAATGACAGCTCTCCCTCTGGCTTCCCAAGGGGACAGTCTTCCATCCGTTCTCAGTGGCATCCCTTCTCTTCTCTGCTTGGAGAAGCTGTTTGCCTGGGCTGGCTGCCTTTCATGAATTCTTGTCATTAACACAAACAAGTTTGTTTCTTAAGCCAAACAAACAAACACAATTAAAAATCGAAGGGTAAAAAGACTCACCTGAAATGGACAGTAGCTTCGAGATCGGTTCACAGGAAGAGTGGCTGAGAAAGCAGACCTGGAGCCCCGACAAGATGAGAGATGAGGGAGAAACTCAGAGAAACACCCGAGGAGGAGATGGTGCAGAGCGTCCTCGCTCAGGAATCAGCCCAGGACTGAGCTGAGGAACTAAAGAGGGTGTGCGGGTGAGAGCCACCGAGACCACCAAAGCAAAACTGGGTGGAGAGTGTGGGGCAGAGAGATGGGCTGCCGCTGTCAGCCTCCCAAGGCTCAAAAGGATTTGACGTGGGACGTTGGTAATAGCAGGGAGTGGCTGAACAGGTAGGAAGGGGGCACCAAAGAATACCAGAAACCTCCACCAAATGAAAATAGTCTCTCTCTCAAGCAGGTCCAACTGCACCTACATGACATACGCGTGCACAGGCATGCATTCTCACATGTGCATGCTCTAGCTCCTAAACTTCGCATTTTCCTGGACTAACCTGAGACTACCAGCCTGCCTCAATATTTTGTCAAGACGTTCGCCATACCGACAGTGAGGCTCTAGGGTTGTGGTGGGAGGTGAAGAGGACTTCCCGGATATAACAAAAACCACAGCACTAAAAACACCTTTACCCATCGGAGCACCTTCCCTGGGCTCATACAGTCTTTGATGTTCTTTGAGGATAGCTACGCTACAGCACACAAACTGCAGAATCGAGAAGGTTCTATAGTAAGCTCAATGTACAACATATAGTCATACCCAAAGCAAATATATGGCTACTGCCTAGCAGAGTCCTTCTAAGTCAGAGACCCTAAAGTGTGGAGTGAGGCAGCAGGGAAATGAAGACCACAGACTCCTCAAAGCCCTTTTCAGTTTTGCTTTGTAAATAATTAGATGCCCACATTTCACTCTCTTCTGATCCTCCTAACCCTGTAAGTTAGAAAGGGTAGATTTACTCTTATTTAGCTCATAAGGAAACCAAGACTTCAAAGAAGGAATGAGATTTCCTCAAGGTCAACGGGCTAGTAAGCGGCAAAGCAACAGGAGGCATCAAGTCCAACAGTC
>PITA01015673.1:0-49245 GCA_004023965.1 Spilogale gracilis | reverse complement strand
TGTTCCCTCTCTAGCTGTGTTTCTCTCTGTCAAATAAATAAATAAAATCTTTAAAAAAATACTATAGTTAGAGATACAGAAGGACACTATATCATTCTTTTTTCTCTCAGCAATAGCCAGATTACCAAAGTAGAAAATCAACAAAGAAACAAGAGCATTGAATAACACACTGGACCAGATGAAGCTCATAGATATATACAGAAGATTTCACCCAAAACAACAGAATACTCATTCTTCTCAAGCACACATGGAACGTTCTCCAGAATAGACCACATACTGGGTCACAAATCAGGTCTAACCGATACCAAAAGATTGAGATTATTCCCTGTATATTCTCAGACCAAAGGTGGTCTTAAGGAGGAAATCCATCTAAGCCTCACTTAAAAAAATAGAAAAATCTCAAATACACAAACTATCTTTATACCTTAAGGAACTGGAGAACCAACAACAAATTTAGCCCAACCCATGCACAAGGAGGGAAATCATTAAGATTAGAGCGAGATCAATGATTTAGAAACCAGGAATACAGAACATACCAACAAAACTATAAGCTGGTTCTTTGAAAGATTTAATAAGATCGATAAACCCTGACCACACTTATCCAAAGGAAAAGAGAAAGGACCCAAATTAATAAAATCATGAACGAAAAGGGAGAGCTCACTTCAAATACTAAAGAAATAGAAACAATCATCTGAGATTATTAGCAATAGTTATATGCCAATAACTTAAGCAAACTAGAAGAAATGGATCCATTCCTGGAAACCTATAAACTACAAAGACTGAAACGGGAATAAATTGACAACCTGAATAAACCAATGACCAGTAATGAGATTGAAGCAGTGATTAAAACACCTTCCAAAAAACAAGAGTCCAGGGCCTGATGGATTCCCTGGGGAATTCTACCAAACATTCAAAGAAGAAACAATTCCTATACACCTGAAGCTGTTTCAAAAGAAAAAAAGAAACAGAAAGAAAACTTCCAGACTCTTTCTGTGAGGACAACATTACCTTGATCTCCAAACCAGGCAAAAACTCCATCAAAAGGAGAATTTCAGATCCATATTCCTCATGAATATGGATTCCAAAATGCTCAACAAGATCTTAGCCAATAGGATCCAACAGTACATTAAAAGGATTATTCATCAGGACCAGGTGGGATTTATCGCTGGGATGCAAGGGTGGTTCAACACTCTCAAATCAACTAGTGTGATAGAACACATTTATAAAAGGAGACAGAAGAACCATAATGTCCTCTCAATTGGTGCAGAAAAAGAATTTGACAAAATACAGCATGTTTCAGGGTGCCTGGGTGGCTCAGTCATTAAGGATCTGCCTTGAGCTCAGCTCATGATCCTGGGGTGCAGGGATTGAGCCCCACACTGGGCTCCCTGCTCGGTGGGAAGCCTGCTTCTCCCTCTCTCATTCCCCCTGCTTGTGTTCCCTCTCTAGTTGTGTTTCTGTCAAATACATAAATAAAATCTGTTTTTTTTAAAAAAGCATCCTTTCCTAATAAAACTCTTCAGGGTATAGGGATATAAGGAACACTCCTCAATTTCATAAACTTCATCTATGAAAAACCCACAGCAAATATCATTCTCAATGGGGAAAAGTTGAGAGCACTTCCCTTAAGATCAGGAACATGACAAATATGCCTACTCTCACCAGTATTGTTCGACATAATGCTAGAATTCCTAGCAACAGCAATCAGACAACAAAAAGAAATAAAAGTATTCAAATTGGCAAAGAAGAGTCAAACTCTCTCTCTTCACATATGACATGATACTTTACATGGAAAACCCAAAAGACTCCACTCCTGTATTATTAGAACTTATATGAATAGCAAGCAATTCAATAATGTGGCAGGATATAAAATAAATGCACAGAAATCAATTCCTTTCTTATATGCTAACAATGTAACCATAGAAGGAGAAATTAGAGAATCAATTCCATTTACAATAGCACCAAAACCATAAGATACCTTGGAATTAACCTAACCAAAGAAGTAAAGAATCTATACTCTAGAAACGACAGGATACTCTTGAAAGTAATTGAAGAAGACACAAAGAGGGGAAAACATTCCATGCTCATGGATTGGAAGAATAAAAATTGTTAAATGTCTATGTTGCCCAGAGCAATCTATACTTTCAATGCCATCCCGATCAAAATACCAAGGGCATTTTTCTAAGTACTGGAACAAACAATCCTAAAATTTGTATGGAACCAGAAAAGACATGAATCGCCAAGGGAATGTTGAAAAAGAAAAGCAAAGCTGGGGGCATCACATTGCCTGATTTCAAGCTATATTACGAATCTGTGATCACCAAGACAGCATGGTACTAGACACACAGACCAATGGAAAAGAACAGAGAGCCCAGATATGGACCCTTAACTCTACGGGCAACTAATCTTGGGCAAATCAAGAAAAAATAATTAATAGAAAAAAGCCAGTCTTTTCAATAAATGGTGCTGGGAAAACTAGACAGCTATACACAGAAGAATGAAACTCGACCATTCCCTTACACCATACCCAAAGATAAACTCTAAATGGATGAAAGACCTCAATGCAGGACAGGAATCATCAAAACCCTAAAGGAGAACATAGACAGTAAGCTCTTCGATATCGGCTGCAGCAACTTCTTTTAAGACATGTCTCCAAAGGCAAAGGGAACTGTCAATAAAACAGAGGTAACCCATGGAATGGGAGAAGATATTTGCAAATGACACTATAAACAAAGGGCTGAGAACTAAGATTTATAAAGAACTTCTCAAACTCAACACCCAAAATACAAATAATCCAGTCAAAAAAATGGGCAGAAGACACGAACAGACACTTCTCCAGAGAAGACGTACAAATAGCTAACAGACACATGAAAATATGTCATCCTCATTAGCCATCAGGGAAATTCAAATCAAAACCACATTGAGATACCACCTTACACTAGTCAGAATGGCAAAAATTAACAGGGCAAGAAATAACAAATGTTGGAGAGGCTGTGGAGAAAGGGGAACCCTCTTACACTGTTGGTAGGAATGCAAGTTGGTACAGCCACTTTGGAAAACAGTGTGGAGGTTCCCCCCGAAATTAAAAATTGAGCTACCCTATAACCCAGCAATTGCACTACTGGGTGTTGAACCCAAAGATATAGATGTAGTGAAAAGAAAGGCTATATGCATCCCGATGTTCATAGCAGTAATGTCCACAATAGCCAGACAATGGAAGGAGCTGAGATGCCCTTGCACAGATGAGTGGAAAATAAGAGGTGGTCCATATATATACAATGGAATATTACTCAGCCATCAGAAAGGATGAATACCCAACTTTTGTATCAACATGGATAGGACTGAAGGAGATTATGCTAAGTGAAATAAGTCAAGCAGAAAAAGTCAATTATCATATGGTTTCACTTATTTGAGGAACATAAGGAATAGCATGCAGGACATTAGGAGAAGGAAGGGAAAAATGAAGGGGGGGGAATCAGAGGATTTTCCCATGAGAGACCACGGACTCTGAGAAACAAACTGAGGGTTATAGAAGGGTGAGGGGATGGGTGAGCCCAGTGATGGGTATTAAGGAGGGCACAGATTGCATGGAGCTCTGGGTGTTATACACAAATAATGAACCATGGAACACTACATCAAGAACTAATAATGTACTGTACGGTGACTAACATAACATAATTAAAAGGAAAAAAGTCTCATTCTTGGTTTCAGTTCAGGTCATGATCTCAGAGTCAGGAGATCAAGCCCCGCATTGGGCTCCACAGCCCTCAGTGGAGAGTCTGCTTAAGATTCTCTCTTTTCCCCCTTCCATCTCCCCCTGCCCCCACTGGCTCACACTCTCTTGCTCTTTCTAAAATAAGTAAATAAATCAAAAAAAAAAGAAAAAGAAGAAGAAGAGAGAACACAGAGAGACAAACATGGCGAAGACCATGTGACAATGCAGGCAGAGATCCAATTGCTACAGCCACAGCTAAGAACTTCAAGGACTGCTGGCAACCAGCAGAAGCTAGGAAAGGAGCAGATCTCAGCCCCTCCAGCAGACCAATACTACCAACACTTTGGTTTTGGAACTCTGGCCTCCAGAACTGTGAGAGAACAAATTTGTTGGTTAGCCACTCAGTTTGTGGACTTTGTTATGGCAGCTCTGGGAAACTATTCTACCAGCTAATGCAAGCATGAGCAAGTGAGAGATTAGCCTTTGTTGTTGACATCACTGAGGTGTTGGTGTCATATTTTAGGTTGTTAAAAGTGTAATGTGTACCTTATAGGAAACTGAAAAACACAGGAAAGAAGGAACACAAACCCCGTCCACAACTGTAAGCACTTGAGACTATGATATATCCTGCTAGGTCCTACATGTATATACACAAAACTAAGCAAATGTTTGTATGAGGTTAAGATTATACAGTATGTATCTGCATTTTCACACATCATGATCATGAATATTTACCAACACCAAGTCAAAAGCCATGAGTATTTTGAGAGCCAAGAATATATTATACCAACTGAATCAGAAAAAAAGAGAGAGAGAGGTGCCTGGGTGGCTCAGTGGTTTAAGCCTCCAACTCTTGATCTCAGGGTCATGAGTTCAAGCCCACACTCGGCTCCATGCTGAGCATGGAGCCTACTTAAAAAAGAAGAAAAAAAGAAATCGTGATTTTGTTGGTGTGATGGCCTATTTTATGTGTTAACTTGATCAGTAAAAAGGTGCCCAGATTAAACATTATTTCTGGGTATTTACAGAACCAATTCCAATCATCCAAACAATCAATCAGTTCTGGTTCTGTTCCTCTGGAGTAATACTACTACTAATAGCAGTAATTAGTAATTCCCATATACACTTGGGAACAAAAAGATCATAAAAAATACATATATAAAAAAGTCAACAGGCCTCTGTTCTCCAAAGAAGACATACAGATGGCTAACAGACACATGAAAAGATGTTCATCACTTATCATCAGGGAAATGCAAATAAAAACTACAATTCTGTATCACCTCACACCTGTCAGAATGGCTAAAGCCAACAACACAGGAAAAGGCAGGTGTCAGTAAGGATGTGGAGAAAGGGAATTCCCACTGTTGGTGGGAATGCAAACTCGTGCAGCCACCTTGGAAAACAGTATGGAAGTTCCTCAGAAAGTTAAAAATAGAAATAAAATAATATAGAAATCACAGAGTACTATGCTCTAGCAACTGCACTCCTGGCTAAATAGCCAAAGAATACAAGAACACTCATGCAAACCCCTGTGTTTATTGCAACATTACATACAATAGCCAAGATATGGAAGCAGTCCAGGTGTCCACTGGGTGGTATAAATATACAATGGAATATTATTCAGCCATAAAAAGAATGAGATCTTGCCATGTGCAACAACACAGATCGAACTAGAAAGTATAATGCTAAGGGAAATAACTCAGTCAGAAAAAGACAAATGCCATATGATTTCACTCATATGTGGAACTGAAGAAACAAATGAGCAAAGGAGAAGAAGAGAGAGAGAGAGACAAAACAAGAAATGGACTCTTTAACTATAGAGAACAAACAGATGTTCATCAGGGGCAAGGTAAGGAGTGTACTTCTCATGAAGAGCACTGAGGAATGTATGGAACTGCTGAATCACTACATTGTATCCCTGAAACCAATATAATGTTGCATGTTAACTAATTGGAATTAAAATAAAAACTTAAAATGGGGGGGCGCCTGGGTGGCTCAGTTGGTTAAGCGACTGCCTTCGGCTCAGGTCATGATCTCGGAGACCCGGGATGGAGTCCCACATCGGGCTCCCTGCTCGGCGGGAAGCCTGCTTCTCCCTCTCTCATTCCCCCTGCTTGTGTTCCCCCTCTCGCTGTGTTTCTCTCTGTCAAATAAATAAATAAAATCTAAAAAAAAAAAACTTAAAATGGGAACAGGCCTCTAGATAAGGATATTAGCAGAATTACAATGAAAATACTGCATTCCCTGTGCTTAATATTAAGTGAGATGTAAAGCAATGGAGTACAATGATTTTTTTTAAGATTTTATTTATTTATTTGACAGAGCAAGAGAGATCACAAGCAGGCAGAGAGGAACACAGAGAGAGAGAGAGAGAGAGAGGAGGAAGCAGGCTCCCTGTTGAGCAGAGAGCCCGACGCAGGCTTCGATCCCAGAACCCCGAGATCATGACCTGAGCCGAAGGCAGATGCTTTAACCCACTGAGCCACCTAGGCGCCTGAGTATAATGACTTTAAGAGAATTAATTATCAGATATTTTATTTAAAATACTATCAAGAAAGTATGTTTCCCTTGAATTATTTAATTACATATTCCTTTTTATTTTTTAAAGATTTACTTATTTATCTGACAGAGAGAAACATAGCTAGAGAGGGAACACATGCAGGGGTAGTGAGAGAGGGAGAAGCAGGCTTCCCGCCGAGCAGGGAGCCGGAAGCGGGGCTTGATTCCGGGTCTCCAGGATCATGACCTGAGCCGAAGGCAGTCGCTTAACCAACTGAGCCACCCAGGCACCCGTAATTATATATCCCTGCCATATAACTGAAAGAGTTATACACATGCACTGATGGCTATCATCAAAGTGTAAATAAACATGATGAACAGATATGCCTACATCCTTCCCCACCACCGACATAATGTACAAGTCCTGGCATTCCCTGCCTAGACAGGGCTCCACAATTCCATGTCGAAGATGCTTCTGTTCTAGTAACTACTTTTTTTTTTCTAGTAACTACTTTTAAAAGATATTTACAAATTGGTTAATTCACTAGTTCTACTCTTTATCATACATGGTCACCTCGAGACATCTAAAAAGCTTCGAAGTTGGAAAATAAAGACTGAGCTCTGTCCCCAATAAATACTGGCACTTTATAAAAGATACACAGAACGACAGACATAATCTGAAACTGTCCTCCAGATGCAGAGACAGTAGCAAAGCGCCCCTCTCGGCATCCCTCCTCTTCACCCTCTTCCACCACTGCAATGAATCAAGGACAGAAACTCACCTAGCGCCAAGGGGTGGATTAACCCAAAATCCAAATTACTAACTCCACATTTGTCACACACCTTCTTTAACACCTAGAAAGATCAGACGCTGTAAAATTTCAACGTATTGATTCTTAACATATACTATGTACACGGCAAATTAAAACAATGCGCAGAACACCAGAGGATAATGGCTACCCTTTTCTAACTATAAGCAGACTCACATTGAGCTCTTGGCACTTTCTTCTCTTCCCTCTTCCCTGAACCAGCACGAACACAATGTGCTCTGCTGAGAGAGGTAGTTTGACCGTTCCATTTCCAAAATACACCATTTTGTGTGAATTTTAACAAAAGGATATTTATAAAATGTGTTATTTCACTACTTCTGCTTTTAACATACTTTACGTACTTCTAAGCATCTAGAAAAGCTACATGTCTCAAATAAGGACTTAAATTTGTCCACTGTGTACACAGTAGTGTTGGATAAACTATACTCCAGTGACAATGGTTATAACTGAAGGTGAATTCTTATTAGGGATGATATCATCTGGAATCCTTTGACTCCTTTTCTCCAAAAATGACCCAAAGAATGAGGTGTGGTTTTACCATTTCACTCCCAAGACTTTTTCAGAAGACAACCTTTCTATGGACTCCTAACAACAGGGTGAATCAAATATGTTAGGTTACCAACTTTGCTGCTGTCACTGCTGGGGAAACAGAATTACAAACAAAATTTCCTCCCAACCCAGGAATCCTTTCCACAAAAGTTTTAGAGAAAGAAAAGAGCTTTATGACTCAATATGACCCCAGGATATGATGCTCATCACAGACAATCCACAGAGAGCCTGAAAAGACAGGAAGAAATCCTACCCTATCTTTCTGGCATCCCTTCTCACACCTAGGAGATACAATCCATGACTTACATGTTCTAAAGATAAATAGTAATTATGTTCATGCAAGAGGACCTGACAGCACCATTCGTCACACACAGCCCATCCTAGATTCACCTGGTAATTGAAGTGGCCATCTGGGTGTGCTAATTGGCTTTATCCAGAGGAAAAATAAACTTATTTTGAGCATTTATGACAGAAGGTAGTTTTACAACTTGGTAGGCGCCCACTGAAGCTAGGCTCCTACCCTCCCACAGAAACTGGGAGATGTGATGTGAGATCATAGAAAAATTATATATATTGGTCTCTGCCCCCAGCTCCCGGTACAGAGCTCCTAAAACCTTTTCATTTCTTAAGTGATAAAAACACTAGGAACACCTCTTGTTCTAAGATTTGTCTTTAACCCTGTCCTTAACGCAGAGCTCCTTGTAAATTCCTAAGTGACTCTGGGTGGCCTCCTGGAATGTTCCTGCATGGGGCTAGTTATCAGAAAGACAAAGCCAAGATCAGAAACTTGGAAGTCTCCACCCCATCCCCTATCCTCCAGAGAGGGAAGGGGGTAGAAATGGAGTTAATCATTGATCATGCCTCTCTGAGGCAGCCTCCATGAGATCCTACCACTTGAGGGTTTGGGGGACTTCCAGTTTGATAAATATATCCACATACTAGGAGGGTAATGCAATCCAGCTCCATGGAGGCAGAAGCTCCTGCTCTTAGGAACCTCCCAGATCTGGCCCTATGTATCTCTTCACCTAGCTATTCATTGGTATCCTTTATCATATCCTTCAATAAACTCATAAACATAAGTAGAGCAATCCCCCCCTTATCTGCAGGATATATGTTCCAAGATCCCCACCGGGTGCCTGAAACCAGATAGCCTAAATATCCTATGCTTTTTCCAATACATACATACTTAAAATAAAGTTTAATCTATATATTAGGTACAGTAAGGGGTTAATAACTAACAATATCATAATACACTTATACCAATAACAGTAATAAAAGTTATGTGCATGTGGTCTCTCTCTCAAAATATCTTAATGCACTATATTTGGCCTTTTTCTTGTGATGGCACGAGAGGATAAAGTGCTTAAGTGAGGAGATGAAGTGAGGGGAATGGCTGCAGACATTGTGGTGCAGCCTTAGGTACCACTGAGCTTCTGATGATCCCTGAGAAGGATCCTCTGCTTACCTATAGTGGTTGAACATGGGTCCCTGAAACTGCTGAAAAGAAAGGGAGGATTATTGAAAATGCTTCCCCGAATTCTGTGAGCTATTCTGGCAAATATTGGAACCCAAGGGGGAGGAGGTCATGGGAATCTCCAATTTGTGGCCAACTTACACAGAATTTGTGGGTAACCTGGGGACCTATCAATCGCTATTGGCATCTTACTTCCAGGGCAGTCTCCTAGGACAGAACCCTTGACCTGTGGGATCTGATGCTAACTCCAGGTAGACAGTGTCAGAACAGAATTGCATTGTAGGACACCCAGCTGGTGTTGTAGAATTGCTTGGTGTTTGGAGGGGGGACCAACAATTTGGTGACCAAAAGTGTTATAACAGAAGAGTTGTGTGTGAAAGTAAAGGAAAAGGACGTAGTGGAAGAGCTGGGAGGTTTCCTGATACACTGGAGCCACCGCCCTTGAGGGTTACATTTTAGAAATGGTTCCCAGGCCCTTGAGAAAAGTATTCCTTGTTGTACACACAGTACAGCAAAGTTAAATGGAATTCACATAACACACTGGGCGATGTGAAACACGAAATCCTCTAGTACACGCCAGCAAAACACCTCTTGCAATTTCTTCTCTCCCATAACCCTCAACCTAATAAATAAGTACAAAGAGTCTACTGTTCACAGGGGTAGTTTAACCATCCCATTTGCAAAGATGATATTTCCCAACATTTTTAAAAAAACACTTATTGTGATAAAATATACATGACATAAAATTTACCATGTCCTAAAAAAAAAAGGCTGGGGGTGCTCAGCTGACTCAGTCAGTGGAGCATGGAACTCTTGATCTCGGGGTTATGAGTGTGAGCCCCACATTGGATATGCAAATTACTTAAAAATAAAATCTTCCAAAAAATTACCATGTAAACATTTTTAATTCTCCAGTCCAGTAGCCTAAGGGGACATCACATTCTTGTGCCACCATCAGCACTCTCCATTTCTAGAACTTTTTACCTTCCCAAACTGAAATGGTGTACCCATTAAGCAAGAATTCCCAGGAGCACACTCCCCCCCAGCCCCTGATAACCACCATTCTACCTCTGTCTCTATGAATCTGATTATTCTAAGTACCTCATACAAGTAGGATCATCTAATATTCCCATCAATTTTTAAAAGCTATTTGGGGGGTAGCAATTTATAGGGGCTCCTGGGTGGCTCAGTTGGTTAAGCATCTCATTCTTGATTTTGGCACAGGTCTTGATCTCAGGGCTGTGAGTTCAAGCCCTGAGTTGAGTCTCACACTGAGCATGGAGCCTACTTATAAGATAGATAGATAGACAGATGATAGATAGATAAATAGATAGATAGATAAGATAAGATAAGATAAGATAAGATAAGATAAGATAAGATAAGATAAAATAAAATAAAATAAAATAAAATAAAATAAATTTTTGAGTGCCTGGGTAGCTCAGTCAGTTAAGCATCTGCCTTCGGCTCAGGTCATGATCTCTCAGAGTCCTGGGATCAAGCCCAGCATCAGTGTCCTGGGATCAAGCCCAGCATCAGTGTCCCTGCTCATCAGGGAGCCTGCTTCTCCTTCTTCCTATGCAGTATTCCCTGCTTATGCTCTCTCTTTCTCAAATAAATAAATCAATCCTAAAAATAAAACAAATTTTTAAAAAACTATTTACAAAATATTATTCTACTACTTCTAATTTTAGATCAAGCACTTCTAAATAGCCAGAAAGACTAGATATTTCAAGTAAGGATTTAATCATACACTATCTATACATAGTACTATTACATAAAAGTGCACACACGGCAATAGTTACAAGTGAGGTATCTTCGAAATAGGGCCATATGGGCCTTGAACCATTCCCTCCTGACTCCCTTCTCTCCACCTCAGTCCACTGGACAAGTATAAGCTTAGAGGTAGTTGAATAAATTCATATGCAAAAGTTATTCACAGAAGGTAAGCTTTCCTATAAATTTCAACACAAACTGTACAAAATGTGCTAATTTTACTAAGTGTACTTTGTCAAGCATTGGTAACCTCTTTACATCTAAATTAGGACTCTTTTGTCTTTTATACACACTGTGTACACAGCAAAACAAGATGCATATGATATACAAAAAACAGTTTTGTCTGAAACTATCCAAATATGAACACGTTAGCATATGACTTTTTGTACTTCTTTTCCTCCTCAAAACTATTAAACAGGTATAGATAGTAATCTACTTCTCACAGAGGTAGTTTGGCAATTAAAATTTCTAAAAGACAGTATTTCCTATGAATTTTAGCACAGAGATACAGAGTGACATTTCACTACTTCTACTTTAAGCATATGCAAAACATCTACACTAGCTGTTTCAAATAAGGATGATATTTGGCCACCATATAGAGCAGTTCTGAGTAAAGTGCCCGCATATAACAACCTTTATAATCTGAAAGTATCTTCTAGGTTCTGACCTAGAGCCCTTCCTTTTTCTCCCTCTCTCCACCCACCGAGTGCATGGTAAATGCTAGACAGCTGGTTTGTACAAGCCCACCCTGGACACCCCTGTTAATTACTGTCTTAAGAATATAAGGATTCTGTGCTCCATCTACATTCCCATCGAAAACTGTGTCATTCAGGGTTCAAGGTCAGGAGTCCTGGGAGTAGCCACCCCAGAGCTTCTCCTTTGTAACAAAGAATGCCCTGAGGTGACAGGTCTTGATCTCAGTAGAATGCTGGCCATGCAAGGAGGGAAAAAACTACAGATAACTTACAAGGCTAGCTCCTATACTATAAAACTTGCTGCATGTAGATGCCAGCAGCAGATGTTTTTTTTCCAGTCTGCCATACCCCTGTATGTAAGTTCCCCCAGTAAACCTATGTCTTCACTGCTGTCTCCAGGTCACTTCTTAGGTCTTGCTGGGCCATCACCCACCCCTGACTTCGCAACCGCTGGACTGTGCCTCTGAGTGGGCTATAATGCTCAGATTCTCAGGAGGTAATCTTTCCTAGGAATTTTAACACAAAGCATACAAAATGTATTAGTTTAACATCTATACTCTTGTCACAAACTGTCAACCTCTTTAACATCCACAAAGACCAGATGCTGAAACGAGGACTCATTCGTCTGTTGTATGCACTATAACATATATGGCAATGCTTAGAACATAATGTATGAACCAGAGGGATGTTGGCTAATCATTCCGAAGTATAAATACACTCATGTAGAGGCGTTTACATTTGCTTCTCCTCTCTCCTCCACCAAACCCGTGCACACACACAGTGTACACTCAAGGAAGTGGTCTGGCCATTCCAAAACAAGCAAACAATATTTCTTATTGTTAACTCTAACAACAACAACAACAAAGCCAGCCAGGTTTTGTGTGTGTGTGTGTAGTTTTTACCAGCAAAAGGGGTATATTTAGGAATAGCAAAGAATTACAACCTAGGACATGCAAGCTACAGTAAAACTGTAGGCAAGTCTATCCAAAAAAAAAGGAGAGGAACTTTATTCTCTGGAGAAGAAAAGGTAATTGGAAGGGGTTGTTTTGAAACAAGTCTGTTGGAGAAAAGCAAGAGTTGGAGAAAAGCAAGGTGAGGGCACTTTCTCATTGGTTGAGAGGTTGTGGTAGTCTGTTTCTTAGAGGAGAGGCAATTACATCTTGTCCTGTGGTGGCCTCTAATTGATGATTCTTTTCTGTTGACAATTTTTCTGTTGGGGTCTATAATTGACAACTCTTCCTGTAATTGACCTGGAGTGATATGGAACCCAACATCTATCTTGTTAGTTCAGATGAAAGAATGAACACTAGAGGTTTATTGTCCCAGGCATAGCTAGACTAGCCAAGGACCATGTAGGCCTAGGCTGAGGCAGGAATGCTTGCTTAGAGAGCAAAGGAACATGAAGGAATGCAACCCCACTAGCTTGTGCATGTAATCAGCACTACCCTAAAGATAAAATCACCACATGCACCTAACGAAATCTCTAAAGAACAAATATTTTTCAGATTCCAAGACTCTTTTTTTAATTTATTATTTTTATTTTGAGAGAGAGAGAGAGAGAGAGTGCAGGAGAGGTCGGGAGGGGCAGAGGGTGAGGGAAAGAATCTTAAGCAGACTCCACGCTGAGTGCAGAGCACAGCTTAGGGCTTGATCTCAGATCCTGAGATCATGACCTGAGCTGAAATCAAGTGTCAGATGCTTAACCAACTGAGCCACCCACAGACACCCCAGATTCCAAGCCTCTTGAGATGTAACAGACCTCTCCATGACCAGATGAAGTGGCACCAGGAGTTATTAAGTCACATCTGTTAACATGACTTCCTGAGCCTCTCATCAACATGGGCCTCAGGAGACTGCTGCCCAAACTGTGCTTTTAAAATCCTCACAAACCATTAGAGAGCTCAGGGCTTTGAGCACTAAATCCCCATTTTTCTGGGTGGCTCTGCATCAATAAATAGCTTTTCTTCACTGCCAAAGTTCAGTTTCAGTTTGCTCTTTTACTGGCTTGCTGTGCATCAGGTGTTTTGCTGAACACTCCTTTTGTTCAGTTACAGTATGAGCTCCCCTGTCTGGCTTCTTGTCTCCCTTTTAGTGAGGTTTCATTTTATTTTCATATTATAAATTTGAACCAAAAAAATTAGCATAAAAAATTATTGCACAAACTTTAGTCTTAACTTATATTAGGCATTTCCAAACATCTAGAAAGAAAAGAAATTTCAGAAAAATAATAAAGTACTTAGCAGTGTCAACTGTATGAAATGAGGAATAAAATGCACTACACACAGAACAATGGCTTTAATGTGACAATGTTTCCTGAATAAAGCCTGCCTGACATAGAAGTTTCTTCTCTTTCTCTTCATGGCCTTTAGCTCCATGTCCTCCAACAAGGGAGTGAACACAGAGGTGTGTCCCCCTTGATGTCTCTTCTAGAGATAGTCTAACAAGGCCTAGAGGTAGCAGAAGCTTTCTTGTAAAAGGTGGGGGGAGAGGGAGACATGGAGAGCCAGTTTTTCCTGTTTCAGGCACAGGCCTTCTGTAATCAGCCAGTAGACCCTCCCAGGGGCTGCAGCCCTGCCCACAGGGTGCTGCCTTCCTCTGCCATCTGATGCTACCAACGGTTCCAACTGTTGTTGCCTTGCACCACTTCGCTTCCAGCCCCAAACAGTCTGTCTGCACTATCGAGAAAGGGGTTCGTTTTGTTTGAGTGGAACCAAGGCATCAGCCCAAGCACAATAGCCTGACAGATGTGGCCCAGCTCATGGCCCGGATGCGCCCTCTCCAGCTGTCCTGGGTTCCCATGTCTCCATTACGCTCCCTGCCATGCGTGCCATCCAAAGACGCCGCGTCCCAGGCGGCCCAACCCGGACCATTGACCTGTGGGGCTGGGCTCACTAAGAGATGCTGCCGCCACCCAGGACGCCCTGGGCTGGAGGGTTGGCCACCGCAGCGCAGGCCTCGCATCCCACGTCCATGGTGCTGTGCGCCCAAAATCGGCATCCTCATTGTTCCTTTTTTTAACTGCAGCAGAAAAAACAACACTTGGCTGACATTGTTAGTATTAAATGACCTTGTGTGTCCACCCCTACATTTTGGAGTTACTCTGAATCTGAAGGATCTGAGTCACTGCACTGGGGAAGTGAAAGGAAGGGAACGGGCATCCATTTGGTCAGACTGGATGAAGGAATGAACACTAAAGGTCACCCTGTCCTCAGGCTCAACAGGACCTGCCAAGGAACATGTAGGCCTAGGTTCACCAGATAGGAATGCCTGCGTATTCAAGGGAACATGTAGGAACGCAACCCCACTAGCTTAGGCATGTATAAGTACTTAGTTAACTGATCCACTTAAGTAATCAGCACTGCCCTAAAGATATAATCTACACCTGTACTTATGAAACTTCTAACCTAAAATATATTTTTCAGGTTCCAAGTCTCTTGTGATGTAACAGACCTCTCTGTGACCAGATGAAGTGGCACCAGAAGTTATTAAATAATGTCTACTAACATGATTTCAGGAGCCTCCAATCAATAGCATCTACTTTCTCAAGAGACCCCTGCCCCAAATTATGCCCTTAAAAATTTTCACTTGTAAATCACTGGGGAGCTTGTGACATTTGAGCATTAGCTCCCATTGGTGTGGTACCACACCAGTAAATAACCAATCTTTCTTCACTACAAAAGCCCCACTGTCAATTTTTATTGGTGTACTAAGCATGGGGTGAGGGTGTAGAGGGTCTTATTTGGTTCAGTTACAGGAACACTATTTTGTAATTGCTAAGTTTTTCTAGATTTGGGGTACTTTGGGTTTTTTTCTGTTACTTGCAAAACATCCCAAATGATAAAAATCTGTCTTTCTTCCTGGAACAACTTCCTTTTAGAACTTCCCTTTTAGAGCAACTTCTCATGAACCCATCATTTGGCAATTACTGTCAAAATCTGATGCACAGATAGCATTTAACTGAACACTTTTTTCCCTCCTAGGTCCTTAATTTCTAGAACTAGGACAAGACTGAAAAGATATAATGGAAAAAAAGAGAGGGCATCATTTCTCATTCTCCAGTTTGTAACTGGTTAAGTAAATTATGTCAACACAATAGAAAACAATGCAGTTTTTAAGAATGAACTAGCTATACACTGATATGGAAGGAGCTTCAAAACATTTTGTTTTGTTTTGTTTTGTTCGTCAGAGAGAGAGAGAGAAAGAGAGCACAAGCAGGGGGCACTGGCAGGCAGAGAGACAAGCAGAGTCCCCACTGAGTAGGGAGCCTGACATGGGACTCAATCCCAGGACCCTGTCTGGGGTGATGACCTGAGCCAAAGGCAGATGCTGAACAGACTGAGCCACCCAGGCGTCCCTGTCTTCTTTTTTTTTTTTTTTTTAAACATTATGTCTTGATTAATAAAAGGTAAGATGAGCCCATTCATGCAATGATAAAAACTCTAAATTTGTATGGGTCTATGTATAGAAGAGTGTACATGTATAGAAATAGGCAAAAGTCTGGAAAGTCATACACTATTTTGCAACTGCTAACTTTTTCTAAATCTGGGGTACCTTGGGGTTTTTTTCTATTACTTGCAAAACATCCCAACTGATAAAAATCTTTCTTCCTGAAACAACTTCCCCAATGGGTCCCAAGAACCCATTATTTGGCAATTACTGTCAAAATTCGATGTACAGATAACATTTAACTGTACAATGTTTTTACTCATAGGTTCTTAATTTCTAGACTGCAAAGATACTACAATAGAAAAAAAAAGAGGGCATCATTTCATGTCCTTCAGTTAGTAATTGGTTAGGTAAATTACGTCAACAGAACAGAACACAATGCAGTTTTAAAAAAGAATGAGCTAGCTCTACACTGACGTGGAGAGAGCTTTGAGACATACTCTGTCTTGACTGATAAATAAATGGTAAGATGAGCCCATTCATACAATAAAAACTCTAAATTTGTATGCGTCTATGTATAGAAGTGCGTGCATGTATGTAAATAGGAAAAAGTCTGGAAAGTCTTGTTAGGAAGGTTAGAGTAGGGGTGTGGGTAAGTTCAGTTGTGAAGAAGAGATTTCAGTGTTTTATTGTATAGAATCTATATGGTTTACATTTCATAAGGATGCATATGAATAATGACTGGTTACTTTAAAAAAGTCAAAAGCATAAAATGAACTTATGGTGGTTTTAAAATATGGGGCACCTGGGTGGCTCAATTGGTTAAGTGACTGCCTTCGGCTCAGGTCATGATCCCGGAACCCGGGATCCAGTCCCTCATCAGGCTCTCTGCTCGGCAGGAAGCCTGCTTCTCCTTCTCTCACTCCCCCTGCTTGTGTTCCCTTTCTTGCTGTGTTTCTCTCTGTCAGATAAATAAATAAAATCTTAAAAGAAAAAAAATATGCCTACAGGGTTGCCTAGGCGGCACAGTTGGTTAAGCCTTCAACTCCGGATTTCAGCTCAGGTCATGATCTCACAGCTGTGAGATCAAGCCCTGCATTGTCTCCGTGCTGGGTGTGGAGCCTGCTTGAGATTCTCTCTCTCCTTGTCCCTCTCTGCCTCTCCCTACACACACTCACTCTCTCTCTAAAAAAAAAAAAGAAAAGAAAAAATGCCTACAAATTCTAGACTAATTCCATTTAAGAGGTAAAATTTAATTCCCCTCATGAATATTGGATGAACCCGGTTAACTCATACTCTTCCCGCATAGACCTGGAATCAACTATTTCTTCAAGAAACTCTGGCTTCTGGTAGCGGGAAATTATAGAATGAACACTGTATTGATGTTCATTCTAGAATGTCACTAGATTGGTCATTCTTTCTTGGCTTTTCTATGGGGAAATTTAGAAATATATTATTTCTTTTGTTTTTAAAAGAAAACATTACAAATTCACAGTGTACAAAAAGCTATTTGGATAAAATTGCTTTCATGATGTAGATGAATAGGCAGTTCCCCATTCTTTTTTCAATGGTATTTTTAAAGTTTGGTTGCTAAGGACACACCATCAAATAATTTTTTCTTGTGGTAATGAATCTTCTATTTTAGTTGGAAAGACAGAAACAATTATCCTCTCTTTTTCTAATATAGTTACTTGTCTCTGAATCATTCAAATTAAATTGAGCTGTTGCATAACTAAAATTAGTATCTTTTTTTGGTCTAGCTAAATATTTTTAAAATAATATTTTTGAGACAGAAAAGTAAAAAGAACAAAAGTATTCTAAAATCCTCTCAGAGGACTCAGAGGACCACTATTACTATTTTTAATAAAAATTTACATATACATGATAAACAGTACTTGTCAGAGCATTAACTACTTATGGTTTTAAAGACTCAATACTATTAAGATGTCAGTTTTCCCATATTTGTATATGTATTCAATCAAAACCAAAATCACTGCAGTTGTCTTTTTTTTTTTTACATAAAGTAACAAGTGGATTCTATAATGTTTATGGAAAGAAGGAGGACCCAGAATAGGCTAACAATTTTGAAAAAGAACAGATTTGTAGGATTTATACCTTCTAAATTTGAGGACTGTTATAAAGCTATAGTAATCAAAATGAGGGGATATCGGCTTGAGGATGAATATATAAATCAATAGTAAGCCAAAGGGAGTCCAGAAATAGATCTATATACAATTGCATTTGATAAGGTACAGAGTAATTCAAAAAGGGAAAGAATAACGTTTTCACCAAATGTTACTGAAACAAGAAAAAGCAGTATGAACAAAAAAATGATCCTTGATCCTAATCTCACATCATCTACAAAAATTAACAGAAAATTGATCTAGATCTAAATACAAAAGCTATAGCTATAAAATGTCTAAAAGAAAAGAGAGGAGTGTATCTTTGCAACCTTGATTGCCAGGGTTCAGCAAACAGTGGACTGCAGACCAAATCTGACCCACTATTCATTTTTCTAAACAAAGTTTTATTGGACACAGTCATGCTCATTCAATAATAAACTGTCTATAGCTGCTTTCACACTACAATAGCTGATGAGCAGTGTAACAGAGACCATACGATCCACAAATCCTAAAATATTTGCTTTCTGGCCCTTAGAATAAACTTTGCTGAACTTTGAAGTTAAGCGTATATTTATTATATGACCTAGCAGTTCCATTCCGAGGTAGGAAAAACAAACAAACAAACCATACTCCCTTAAAGACTTGTACACAAATGTTTAGGGCGACTTTATTCATAACAGGTAAAACTGGAAACAACCCTAATGCCCATCACAGGTAAATGGATAAACGTAGTGCAGTTCATCCATACAATAAATGCTATTCCTCATTAAAAGAGAAAAAAACTATTAAACACAAATAACATAGATGAATCTCAAAAACATGCCAAATGAAAGATATAGAAGAGTATATATATACTGTGTAATTCCATTTAGATGAAGTTCTAGAATAGGAGCAACTAATATAGTTTTATTGAAAGCAAATCAGTTGTTTCTTAGGACCGGGGATCAAAGTTTGGGTGTGACTGCAAAGGGCACAAGGGAATTTTGCGGAGGAGAGTATTCTTTACTATCGTGGTAGTTACATTTGTCAGAACTCACTGTAACTTAAAATGTATGTATTTTATTTTTATATCCATAAAGTTCATTTTAAAAGTAAAAAAAAATTGTGAATGAATCAAACTTGAGATCATACAATAGATACAAATTTTAAAGCAAAATTTCACTTTAGTACAAGACTTGCAATCATCCATGCAGAAATGGATTTCAGTTCTGAAGCCTTCTTGTGATATAAGCCTACTTGTAATATTAAGTAAATGGTCAGGAATGCTGAGTTGGTTTGTGCTAGTTACCAACTGACAAGCATACAATAATATAAATGTTTTGGGTTTTGCTGTATAGATTTCTCATCAAACACATGGAGATCAGAGGCAGAAGAAGCATATGGTAAACAGGCAGATGTATAATGTATAATCCTTCTAGGGAGGGCCATAAGGATATAAAAAATCTCTCAGATCACAAGGGAAAAGAAAAGCCTGGCAGAATCCTCATTCTAGTGGGTCCTTACCATTAATAGCCATACAACCACTGAGGAAGTCCAGGGAACCAACACTTGGTATCTTTGCATGTTTGCATAGTTATCACCGGTAGGTGTTTCCATAAACTTTATCATCAAAAACACCTTACATTCTGTAACACTATCTGTGAGCATCTTTTAATCCCATCACTCTCCCCAACTCTGATACAAAGTGGTAAGTCCCCAAAAAACAAGAACTTCGACAGAAATGGGATAATTTCAGAACTGGCAGGCTAAATGCATCCCAAACATATTTAAGCTAGTTCCATTTTAATTGCTAAATAGATCATCCTTTATCAAGATTAGAACTGAAACAGGTATGCTTTGTTGTCTGTGAAGTCAGTAGGAAAGCGTAAGAGTAGGACAATTCTATGGTCCTAATACTCTTGTATTAAGTCTGCTTTCCATTCTTTATCTATCTCTGCTCCAATTATTCCTGTTGGCTTTTAGTTTAGGAACTTCCTCTAGTTCCTTAAGGTGTGAAGTTTAGTTATTTGAGATCTTTCTTCTCTTTTCATATAGGCCTGTATAGCTCTAGATTTTTCTCAGAGCCCTCTTTTCGCTGCATCCCATAAGTTTTGGTATGCTGTGTTTTCATTTTTTACTCATCTCAAAGTATTTACTAATTTCCTTTCTGATTTCTTCTTTGGTCCATTGGTTATTTAAGAACATGTTCGTTAAGTTCTACACACGTGCATTTTTCTGGTTTTCCCTCTGTTACTGATTTCTAGTTTTATTTCACTGTGGCCAGAGGAGATACTTCGGTGATTTCAATCTTTTTTTTTTTTTTAAGATTTTATTTATTTATTTGACAGAAAGAAACACAGCAAGAGAGGGAACACAAGCAGGGGGAGTGAGAGAGGGAGAAGCAGGCTTCCCGCCGAGAAGGGAGCCCGATGTGGGACTCGATCCCGGGTCTCCAGGATCATGACCTGAGCCGAAGGCAGTCGCTTAACCAACTGAGCCACCCAGGCGCCCCAATTTCAATCTTTTTAAATGTTTCTGAGGCTTGTATTGTGGCGTAACATCTGGTCTCTTCTGGAGAACTGTTCTATATGCACTTTGGAATGTTTATTTTGCTGTTTTGGTATGGGATATCCTTCATAGGTCTGGATTCGGTCTAGTTGGTTTATACTGTTGCTCAAGCCCTCTATTTCCTCACTGACCTTCTTTTGGCTGTTCTATCCATTGTTAAAAGTGGCATACTTAGATCTCCAGTGATTGCTGCAGAATTGTTTATTTCTCCCTTCTGTACTGCCCATTTTTGCATCATATATTTTTTAGCTCTGTTGTGAGGTGTGAATATGTATATGATTGTTCTATCTTCTGGATGGATTGACCCTTTTATCAATATATAATGTCCTCCTCTGTCTCTTGCAACAGTTTTTGACTACAAATCTATTTTGTCTGACATTATAATAGCCACCCCACTTCTCTTTTGGTTGCTGTTTGCCTGGAATACCTATTTTTATCTTTCTGTTTTCTTTCTTCTTCTTCTTTTTTAAGATTTTATTTATTTGTTTGACAGAGAGAGAGATCACAAGTAGGCAGAGAGGCAGGCAGAGAGAGCAGAGGAAACAGGTTCTCTGCTGAGCAGAGAGCTCCAAGCGGGCCTCAATCCCAGGACCCTGAGATCATGACCTGAGCCGAAGGCAGAGGCTTTAACCCACTGAGCCACCCAGACGCCCTATCTTTCTATTTTCAATCTACTTGTGTCTTTAGAGCTTAGCTGAGTCTCTTAGATAGCATATAATGGAACAATGGTGGTTGTTTTTTAATCCATCCTGTCAAACTAACTAAATTTTTTAAAAAGAGTTTATTTATTTATTTAGAGAGAAACGGGGTAGGGGCCAAGGGAGAGTAAGAAGGAGAGAGTCTGAAGCAGACTGCTGAGCCTGGAGCCTAACTTGGGCTCATTCCCATGACCCTGTAATCATGACCTGAGCTGAAACCAAGAGTCAGCCGTTCAACTGAAGGGCCCACCCGGGCACCCCAATCTACCTCTACTTTTAAAGAGAGTTTGGGGCGCCTGGATAGCTCAGTTGGACCCGGGATCGAGCCCCACATCGGGTCCCTGCTCGGCGGGAAGCCTGCTTCTCCCTCTCTCACTCCCCCTGTGTTCTCTCTAGCTGTGTTTCTGTCAAATAAAAGCTTTTTTAAAAAATAGAGTTTAATCCATTTACATTTAAAGTAGTTACTGACAAGGAAAATCTTATTGTTCTCAGTTTGCTATTCTTTTCAGTTTGTTGTTCTTGTACGTCATTGTGTTCATGACCCAGTCTTCTGGAATGTCTGGCCTCGGCGTATTTTTCTTCTCGTAGCCAGTAGCTATTACAAAGACTGCGGCTCACCCCTCAGCGACGAGATCGGCTTTATCTCGCAACTGACCGTTAAGTTCGTTCCTGGCCTGGAGCACAGAGAGGGCACTCAGAACTGACTGAACACACAGCATTCACAAGGCGGGCCACAATTTGCCTCACGAAATAGGACACAGCCCATGGTGACAGGATCCTAAGACAATTTAGGAAACTCTAGAAAACACACCTGGGCTCGCCTAGGTCGCAAAATTTAAGGAACTGTCCCAAAACTCCGTAATCCAGTAAATGAGATTTTAAAGGCAATATTCTGAAAAGTCAAATTGGCTTTTGTAAACAAAATTTCCGTGGTCACGACTTTCAGAAAACTGCACCGCGTCGCACGAATCCCTCAGGGCAACAACGGTCCCGACGCGCGGCGACACCACCTGGCGGGCACCGGCGCCAACAAGAAAGCAGCATAGCCGCGGGCGAGCTTTCCGCAACCCGCAGCCGACTTCCACTTCCCCGCCGCTTTTCCCCTCCCCCGCCCGGCCCACTCCACCAGGACGCCCCTGATTGGCTGGGCCGCTGCACGTTCGCGCTGCCATTGGCCGGGAGTCCGGCAGGGGCGGCCGCGAGCAGACTTACCTCCACAGGTCCTCGCGGGAGCGTTATTGTGCGCGGCGGTTGCTGTTCGTTGGGCTTCTGTTGAGAGAAGCGGCCGGCGCGGCGCCGCCGGAGGTACGTTGGGCACGGGCGAGGGCGCGTGCGAGCGGCGGTTGGTCGAGTCGGCGGTTGCGCGGTGGCGCGCGCCTCTCTGAGGGCCGGCTCCGAAGCCCGGGGACGCCGCGCGAACAAGGCGGTCGCGGCGGCGGGGCCGACCGAGAGGCGTCCGCAGAGTGGCCCCGGTGCTCCGGTCGGGAAGACACCCGCGACAGGCGAAAGCACGCGTCCGCGGCGCTTCCCAAGAGGGGCGGTGCGGGGAGCGGCGGCGGCGTGCGCCCCGCGAGGGGTCGCGGCTGCGGAGGGACACGGCGGCGGCCGCCGCCTCAGGGAATTGTCCTTCCGAGTAAGTACGGGATCGGGGCCGGGCCGGACTACTTAGCGGCGCCGGGGCAGCGGGGACCCTGCGCGGCACTGACTGGCTGGCTGAAGAAGCGGGGGCCGGCGCGGCGGCGCCCAGGCTCCCCAGGGGGCGGGAAGGCTGAAGTCTAGGAGTGTCGGGGCCGCGGCCCCGCGAGATCCAGCGACCCGGGTCTGGGGGCCCCCGTGGGCCGGACCACCTGTTGCGCTTAGCCGCGCTGGGGATGCTGTAGCCGATCCGTCCCGGAGATGGCTTTTCCGCTTGCCCCCAGGCTTGAAAATATGTGCATATCTACTTAAGCAGAGACTGTTTTCTCCTTCCGGCCCCCACCTGACCGGCTTTCCCTCCCGTTTTGGCAAAGTTGGAGGATGTGTGCGGTAGGGAGAGGAAGCATTTAGCTTGTTTTGTCCGGCTCCAGTCCGACTGTACTTGGAAAACTTGACTTCTTCCAGCGTTGCCTGATACGGGGCCTGAAGACCAAGCTGCTGACAGGCTCCAGGACGAGCCAGCTTTCACTGCCCTAAATTCTGTGTGGTCACGATCTAGAAGAAGAAGGTGGCCCCATAGAAGAAAGACGTTGGACGAATTTGCATTCTGTCCACTTTAAACGGACTTTGGTTTCGCCAGCCTTGGGATTTCATACTCTTAACATGAGGATTTTGTCCTCTGTTTACTTGTAGCCAAGAACCCATCCGCGACATAGGTATTTGCAAAACACGGTGAAGAACAGTGAAGACAAAGATAACTTATGTCACAGGAGAGCTATTGAAAATGCAAAAATGAAGCCTCCACATCACGGATTAATGACATTATCTAGTTCAGCTTTTGTGAAGTATGCCTTCGTAGTTTATCCTTCAGTTCGGTTTTTAAAGATGTTGAATCCGACCCTAATCAAATTAATCCACTTAACTTCTCAGTCTTATCTGCAGATTTCTACAGACCAACCAACCACATCCTAACATTGACTTCTGCCTCAACAGAAATGCATGAACAGTGTTGTGTTGGAAATGGCTTACGTCTTTTAAGAACTGATATGCCTAGGTGCATCTTGAATTTTCTGCCCTGTTTATCCTATAGACTCTTGTACATCACTTCAGCTTTCAGTTCACTGTATTTCCTTCCTCTTTGTATCTTGAATTCTGGTTTGAAAATACTGTGACCCTCACATTTTGTGTATATCCTGTACTTCGCTTTTAGTGGATGTTTACAGATGTATTTCATTTCATGTAATCAAATTTTAAGTAATATATTGCGTAATTATTACAAATAAAAAATGTTAGAACTTTAAATGTGCAAGAGTGTTCTCATTAAATTGAGATTATATTAAATATAAAAGTGCTATATCTTATTTTGCCTTATATACTTGCATCATTTAAATACTCTATTGTCAGTCTTTTTTAAGATTTATTTGGGGGCAGGAACAGGGGAAAGAGGAGGGGAAGAGGGAGAGGGACAGCAGACTCCCCATCTAATGCTCCATCCCATGACTCTGAGATCATGACCTGAGCCAAAGTCAGACTCTTTTTTTTTTAATATTTTATTTATTTATTTGACAGAAACACAGCGAGAGAGGGAACACAAACAAGGGGAGTGAGAGAGGGAGAAGCAGGCTTCCCGCCGAGCAGGCAGCCCGATGCGGGGCTCGATCTTGGGTCTCCAGGATCATGACCTGAGCCGAAGGCAGTCGCTTAACCAACTGAGCCACCCAGGTGCCCTCAGACTCTTTTTTTTTTAAAGATTTTATTTATTTGACAGATCACAAGTAGGCAGAGAGAGAGGAGGAACAGGCTACCTGCTGAGCAGAGAGCCCGATGTGGGCCTCAATCCCAGGACCTTAGATCATGACCTGAGCCCAAATCAGAGGCTTTAACCCAGGCACCCCTGCTCTCCGAGTCTTAAACCTTGACAAAAACCTTTAAAATGCATTGCTCTAGATTCAGGTACCTAACTTCTTATCACCCTTCAGCTTTACTAATCTCAGTAAAACAGAAAGATTGTAGCTGGGAAATATTTGGAGAGGGATCACTGACTGTGGGTAGAGATAATCGGATATAGTTAGCATTTTTTTAAAAAGGATTTTATTTATTTATTTGACAGAGACCACAAATAGGAAGAGAGGCAGACAGAGAAAGGGGGGGAAGCAGGCTCCCTGAGCAGAGACCCCGATATAGGGCTCCATCCCAGGACCCTGAGATCATGACCTGAGCCAAAGGCGGAGGCTTAACCATCTGAGCCACCCAGGGGCCCCTGTAGTTAGCATTTTTGAATTCCTCATTAAATTTCTTGGGGTATATGGGATATTCCTATGAACACATCTTACTAAATTTAATACAATTATGTAGATGCACTAAATGTATCTACCTAATGTACCACTAATGTACCTCTGTGACAGTACTGCGTTTAGTGCTGCTGATATGAAATAGCTTATGAGGTAACTATGGTAAAAGTTGCTGAGGTCTGTTTTTTTACTTCAAGGAAGGAATGACCCTGGCTGCCTCTCCAGAAGTTAATTTTTACAAGTTGATTATACATTTAAGCGGCATTTTATAAAGCTATATAAAAGTCCTCTCCCTGAGGATATAAAAGTAAAGACACATCTCTGCTTTCAAAGCTCATCACTAAAAAATAAATGTCTGTAATGGGATATTCGTCAGGTAAGGAAGTTGTTCTCTTGGGGGAAAGCTTTTTGGAAGAGGTGATCTTTGTACATGACCCTGAAGGAATGAGGAAAAAGGGACAACATTGATATATGACAGTTCTGATGAATTTGAAAACAGTGAAAGATAGGCTTATACGAAATCAGGAGATAAAATACAGTAGCTTAAGGAAAAACAAACTATAGGAAAGATAATGCAATCATGATAGTCTGATTATGTAGAAAATATTTGCCTATAGAAGCTTAAGTATTGATTTAGCTACAAATGTGATAAAAGTGAATAGGGTATACAAAAGAGCTAAATCCCATCTGTAAGTATAGAAATTTGGTAATGGTTAGAATTCGAAACAAGAAATAACTAGTATGAAGATATTACTTAAAAATGCTGACATAAAGAAACAAGTTATTAAATGAGTTAAAATTGACTGCCAGTAGGGATGTTAAAGAGTGCTGAAAAGCAACTACTTCGTGTCATTATGAGCACTTTATACTATTTCATTTTATGGTATTGATAAAAAATTTTAAAGTAAAAGCAAAATTGTACTAGCACTGAGAAGGAAGGTGATGTAGCCGGTCCACAGACCACTTAGAGGATTAAAACTTAGTTTGTGCTCACTATAAGAATGTCACCTGGCACAAGCCGATCGAGTTTTGTCATTTTTTTGACCATTATATACCCCTGAAGATAACTCTGTCTCTTCATAATTGCTTACCTGATTTGTACTTGTGATACAAGATTTCTTTGTCTTAAGACAATGGGTTTAAATGCTGGCTCCAAACTGTATTTTCTGAAACAAGCTATAGAACCTAGCTCAAGTTGGCTGGTTTTTAAGTTTTACTTTTTAGTAAAGGGAAAGTAAAGATTTGGTTCATTGGATTTTTAAAAAAATATAACAAGAATTGGGGGCATCTGGGTGGCTCAGTTGGTTAAGCAACTGTCTTCGGCTCAGGTCATGATCCTGGAGTCCTGGAATTGAGCTCCACATTGGACTCCCTGCTCGGCAGGAAGCCTGCTTCTCCCCATCTCACTCCCTCTGCTTGTGTTCCCTCTCTAGCTGTGTTTCTCTCTCAGGGGGAAAAAAAAAAGCCATTTATTTAGTGCCTACATGTATTAAGACACTGTCGCAACAGAAAGTATTATGAGAGATTTCATAATGAAGAAAACCAGTCCATCACCAGGAATAGAGAAACTTAAATCAGCATCTACTCAAAGCTTCAAACTACATAAGAAAAAAACACAATGATTAAATAAAAAGAAGTAGACGAACCTACAAAACCAAAAATGTTTTTGATAGCTGGAATATTGTGAACAGCACAACTTAAAAAAAACCTGAACTGCTCAACTGTAAGTGGAGGTTTTGGAAAAATTGGCCATGAAGTTGACCTCAACAAATAAAAGACTGAAATCATTTTGGAGGATATTATCAATGCAATTAAGCCAACTTTCAACTTTTCCTAATATAAATAGGGAATCTGCAGGTGTCTGGAAATTATCAATGTTTTAAATAATACACAGGTCACAGAAGGAATTGTAATGGATATTAGAAAATATTTTGAACCAAACATTAAAATTGAGGTAGGGTTTATCAAAATTTATAGAATTCAATTAGCAGAACTAGAAGAAAATTTTATAGCTTTAAATGCAAAGTGAGAAGGGGAAAGGAATTAAAAGTTAAAGATATGTATTTTCATCTCAAGCTTGAAAAAGAAGAACAAATCAAGCCTGAAAGAAATGGAATTAAAATGCCAACAGGAAATGATGAACATTAAGTACAATAGAAAGTCAGAAAAGCCAAAAGTTCAGGCTTTGAAAATACTGATCAAATGGATAAATTTCTAGTAAGAATGATGAGAAATAAGAATCATCACTAATAACAAAAAAAATAACACTATACTAGGCTTAATGGAGCCTGACTGGCTACAAGGGCATAGAAGCAGCAGTGGCAACAAGAGCTGGCAGAATCCCTGTGCCAGGAAATCATGGGCCAGAGAGATTTTAGCTTTCTGGACACTGGTGCCAGGCTTGCTGCAAAACCAACTTCCAGGGCCAGTAGGTGCCAATAAACTTCATTCACTATCCTGACATCTGTCCAGATGCTCTAAGAAGCTGGTGCAGGTGGTAAAACAGCTGGAGGCTGAGCCTGTCCTGAGCCGACACCACCCCGTCCATTTTTAAAAAAGAAAAGTACTACAGATCATTCAAATGTTACAAATATAATTAGAGAATACAGTGAAGAACTTTAAAATTTGAAATTCTGTTGAAAGAGAAAAACAAAGGTAACAAACATGTAGAAAATATGAATGATCCTGTGTCTATCTTTAAAAATTCAATTATAATTTAAAAGCCTTATCACTAAGTTAACTCCAAACCCAGATGGCATTATGGTGAATTCTTTCTAACAGTTAAGAAAGAAGTAATACCATTTGCAAACACAAACTCTAAAGAAAATCGAAAGACTCTCCAGTGTTATGGGGTCACCAAACATAACATTGGTGTCAAAACATGATAAAGGAAAATTACAGACTCTTCTCTCTCATAATATTGATACAAGATTCCAAACAAAATGTTAGCAAATTGAATCCAGAACATGAGAGAATACCTAGGAATAATCTACATTCATATTTTAAAATATCAACATGATGCAAATTAATAGAAAAAATGAGATTATGTGATCCTCTAAATAGATATGAAAAGACATTGGATTAACTTGAAGATACATTCATGGTAAAATCTTAACTGGGGATGGAAGGGTAATTATTAATCCAGTAAAGTGTATCTCCAAAAATTATTACAAAAATCATATTTAGTGGTGATATAATGAAATACCACACCTTGTCCACATTTGGTAATGAGAGAAGCATGTGCACTAACAGCAAATCTATTCATATCATATCGGAGGTTCTAAATGTAGTAAGACAAGAAAAGAAATAAGGATTAGCAAGAAAAATCATAACATTACTTACATAGAAAATTCAAACAAGTGAACCTGATGACTTAATTGGAGATATGATCAGTTAAAACAGTGCTTATATTTCTCTGTAATAGACAGAAATATGAAATTTTAAAAATGCTTATTTGTTTGAGAGAGCAAGCAAGAGTACAACTAGGGAGGGTCAGAGGGAGAGGAAGAGGCAGACTCTGCACTGAGCAGGAATCTTGGTGCAGTGCTTAATCCCAGGACCCCAGAATCATGATCTGATCCCAAGGCAGATACTTAACCAACTGAGCCACTCAGGTACCCCATAAATGTGAAATTTTAAAATGCCACTTATAAAGCATTTTAAGCTGATACCTAGAGCATTAAAGGAAGAAATAGAGGAACAAAAGATGTTAGATATATAAAGTAACATGTAGGCATAAATCAAACTATCAATGTCAAATATGAATGGGTTAAATGATCCAATCACACAGATTTTCAGATTGGAGAAAAAACAGCATCCAAGTATATGCCATCTATAGGAGATACACATTAGTTTGAAAGATATAAATGTGTTGAAAGTGATAGAATAGGAAAAAATCTGTCCTACAAAGAGCGACCATAAGAAAGAGTCCTTACACTGATGTCAGACAAAATAGACTTTAGAGGGATGTTTTATTTATTTATTTGACAGAAACACAGAGAGGGAACACAAGCAGGGGGAGTGAAAGAGGGAGAAGCAGGCTTCCTGCTGAGTAGGGAGCCCGACACGGGGCTTGATCCCGGGACTCCAGGATCATGACCCAAGCCGAAGGCAGATGCTTAACAGCTGAGCCACCCAGCTGCCCCAAGAGGGATGTTTTATAGTAAAAGGACTAGTCCCTCAGGAAGTTATAACAATTTGTGTGTGTGTATACACACCTAATAACAGCACCAAAATACATAAAGCAAATATTGACAAGAATTGAAAGGAGAAATAGACAATTCAGTAGTAATGGTTGGCGACTTCAATATAGCACTTTCATAATGGATAGAAAACTAGGCAGGAGATCAGTAAGACTTGAGTAACACTACAAACCAAGTAGACCTAGGAGACATCTTGCAAACAGTCAAAATAACAACAGAAAACACATTCTTCTCATGTACGTAGAACATTCTCCAGGACAGACATAATGATAATGAGCCATGAAACAGACCTCAGTAAACTTAAAAGGATTGAAATCAATGAAGTACATTGTCTGGTTACAGTGGATGGAATTGAGTGCCAAGAAGAAATTTGAGAAATTCACAACTGTATATAAATTAAACAACTCCTAAATAACTTATGGGTCGAAGAACTCAAGGGAAATTAGAAAGTACTTTGAAATAAATGAAAATGACAACATTCCAAGACTTTGAAGTGAAATTAAAGTAATTCTTAGAATGAAATTTGTAGTTAGGGAGCCAGGGTGGCTCAGTCAGTTGACTGTCCTACTCTTGGTTTCAGCTCAGGTCTTGATCTCAGGATTGTGAGAATGAGCCCTGAAGCAGGCTCTTTCTCCTTGTCCCCCACTTGTGTCTCTCTTTCGCTCTCAATTTTTTTAAAATAGGAAATTTGTAGTGATGGACACCTATATTAAGAAAAGAAGGTCTTGGGGTACCTGGGTGGTTAGTTGGTTGAGTGGTCAACCCTGTCTCAGCTCTGGTATTGATCTCAGGGTCGGGAGTTCAAGCCCTGCATTGGTCTCCATGCTGGGTGTGGAGCCTACTTTAAAAAAAAAAAAAAAAAAAAAAGCTAAAAAATAAAGATCTCAAGTCAATAACCTGACTTTTAGTCTTAATACAAAAAGAAAAGCAAATTAAGCCTAAGTCAGGAGAATGAAGGAAATAATAAAGATTACAGCAAAAGTAATGAAATTAAGAAAGAAAAAAAACAGAGAAAATCAATGAAACCAAAAGTTGTTTTTCAAAAAGACCGACAATACCTAGACTGAATTTGAAAGAGGCTCAAATAACTGAAATCAGGAATGAAAGAGGGAGCATTAGTACCATCCTAACAGAAGTTAAGAGAAAATGATGAGCATACTGTAGAACAGTTAACTTCATACCAATCAAATAAATGTTGAAATAGACAAATTTCTAAAGAGATCTAAATGAAGAAAACTGACCCAAGAAGAAATGGAAAATCTGAAGAGGCCTATAACAAGTGCAGGGACTGAATTAGAACATAGAAAAGGCCAGTATCAGACGGCTTTATTGTTGAAGTCTACAAAACATAAAAATACCAATTCTTTACAATTGTTTTTAAAAAACAGAAGAGGAAGGAAAGGAACATCATTCTGTGAGGCTAGGAGGTCAGTATTCTTCTGATAACAAGAAAACTACAGAACAGTCTCTCTTATGGATATAGATGCATGGATCTTCAAAATATTAAAAAATTCAGTCCAGCAACCCAGAAAAAGGATTATGCACCACGACCACATGGTACTTATTCCAGGAATGCAAGGCTGATTTCACATCCAAAAATATATTAATATAATCTACCATATCAATAGAATAGAAAACAAAGCCAAACGATTTTGTTAATAGGTGGTAAATATTTTCTAACAAAATAGAATGCTCTTTTACTATAAAAACATTCAACAAAGTAAAGATAATTGGGAAATTCCTTATCCTGATAAAGGGCATCTGTGAAAAATCCACAGCTAATACTAACACCGTACTGAGTGGTTAAAGACTGAAGATTTTTTCCCCTAAGTTAGGACAAGATGAGGATGTCAGTTTTTGCCACTTCTCTTATTGTACTGGAGTTTCTGGTCGGAATAAGCAAGAAAATGAAATACAAGACGTCAAGACTGGGAAGGAAGAAATAAAACTATTGACAGATGATAAGATCTTGTTTGTAGGAAATCCTAAGGAACCCCCCCCAAAAAAAAACTAGAGATAAAAACAAGGTCAAAAATGTTGCAGGCAAGATTAATATATAGTATTCTGTTGTATTTTCATGTACTTGCAATGAATAATCCAAAAATGAAATCAAGAAAAATAGTTTCATTAACAATAGTATCAAAAAGAAGGGCAAAACTCTAAAACTACAGTACATCTTTGAAAGATATTAAATATCTAAGTAAATGGGAAGACTTCCATGTTCTTGGATCAGAGTACTTGATGAAATTGAGGTAGCCGTACTCTCTAAATTGATCTATCTAGGCTTAACGCAATCCCTATCAAAAAGTCCAGTAGGCTTCTTTGCAGAAATGGTTCATCTGATCCTAAAATTCATATACATCTTCAAGGAACTCGGAATAGCCCAAATAGTCCTCAAAAACAAAACAAAGTTGAGGACTGATACCCTAAATTTAAAACTTAACTGAAAGCTGCAGTAACTGAGACCTACATATCAGTGGGATAAAACTAAGAATCCTGAAGTAAACCTTAAGATTTAAATTAATTGGCCTTGACAAGAGTGCCATAACATTTCATTGGGGGAAAGAGTAGCCTTTTCAAATGGTGCTGGAACAACTCTCCACATATAGAAGAATAAATGGATCTCCTTCACACTATATATAATTAAAATGGATCAAAGAAGTAAAGCTATAAAACTTTGAAACAATCTTCATGACTATGGATTAAGCAGTGATTTTTTGGATGTGACTCGAAAAGCTCAAGCTACAAATGCAAAACTAAACTGGGCTTTATAAAAATAAAAACTTGGGGCACCTAGGTGGCACAGTCAGTTAAGCCTTTGATTCTTGGTTTCGCCATAGGTCGTGGTCTCAGGGTCATGAAATAGAGCCACTTGTCAGGCTTCATACTCAGATCATTGTTGCTTAAGACTCTCTCTTCCTCTGCACCCCCCTCTAAGATTAATAAATAAATGTTTTAAAAAATGAAAATCTTTAATTTTTTGAAGCATATGATCAAGAAACTGAAAAGACCCACAGAATGTGACAAAAAACCTTGCAAATCATATGTGAAAAGAGACTGAAGTCTAGAATATATAAATTCCTACAAGTCAATAATAAAAAGGCAAATAATCCAATTTTAAAGTGGGCAAATGATGTGAATATCTGAATGAGACAAACAAGTGGCCAATAAGCAGCATCATTAACTATCAAGGAAATGCGTATTCAAAATGACAATGAGGTACCACATCACTCTCACCAAGATGACTGTACTGGAAAAGAGATAATGACGAGTGTTGATGAAGACAGATTAAAATAAAATCCCTCATACACTCCTGTGGTAAATGTAAATTGGTCCAGATGTTTTTGGAAACAGTTGTTCCTCAGAAGGTTAAATATGGAGTTACAGTATGATTCAGCAGTTCCATATGGGCATATAACCAAGAGAAATGAAAACATGTCCACATAGAAACTTACACATGAATGTTTATAGCAGATTTATTAATAATAGCCAATTTTGGCTCTGAAGCAGATGTAAATATCTAAAATTATTCTTGAAAGTATATAGAACATAAAAGTAAGGTAAAAGCTGGGATGTGAAGTCCAAATCCTTTTTAAGTTTTGTTTATTTAAGTAATTTCTATACCCAACATAGGGACCCAGCTCACAACCCAGAGATCAAGAGTCACGTGCTTTTCCAACCGAACTAGCCAGGTGCCCCTTGAATACTTGCAGATAATATATATTTAAATAATATTGTTTTACTCTTCTTTAGTTACTGACACATTGGCTGAAATGCTTCTAGAAAATTTTTAAATATACTAGAATCTGTGGAATCATGAAGCATATGTAGACTTTATAAAAAGGACATTTTCATGTTTGGGTAAAATATGGAGATAACAACCAATAAAAAGTAAAATATAACAGCAAATAGCTGTAAAAATTAGAAGGCATAATACCAAGTATAAGTTAAAGCTTTCGTGGTAATATTATATGTAAATGGATTAAATTCTATTAAAAGATTCATTAGGCTAAAATATTTTCAACAAGTTTTACAAGAGACCTCTAAAAAATTGATGGGATGAACAACAGTATGTTCAGCAGGAGTTACATCATCAGATAAATGAAAGATAATATTTTTAAGGTTCAAAATTAACAGGATACTGTCCAAAAATTAACTATACACCTGAGTTCAAGATGAAATAAGATCCCTTCCTCTCATTGTATTCTGAAATCAATTATAGATGGATTAAGGACTTAAATTATGAAAGACAGATCTTTAAAATTTGTGAAAATATATATGACTTCCCTTTCCTACCTTGTGCTGCTGGATAGTACCATGATTCTAAAGATCTGTGTAAAATGTTGCTTATTTGACAGCAAAGGATTCAAGCTGGTTGGAGAGAGTCAGTAGTTTTTTTTTTTGTTTTTTTTTTTTTTTTAGATTTTATTTATTTATTTGACAGAGAGAGATCACAAGTAGGCAGAGAGGCAGGCAGAGAGAACAGAGGAAACAGGCTCCTGGCTGAGCAGAGAGCCCAACGCGGGCCTCGATCCTAGGACCCTGAGATCATGACCTGAGCCGAAAGCAGAGGCTTTAAGCCACCCAGGCGCCCGAGAGTCAGTAGTTATTATGATGGTAGGAATCCCCAATTAGAGTGACTTTTATTTTTATTCTCCCAATAATAAATAACACTAAACCTCTCTGTAGTATGTAAACTGTCATTTACCTCTTAGGCAGTTACCAGTACTTAACTTCCCTGAGCCTTTTACTGGCAGTTTTACTTATTTTTCCCTAAGCATACCAGTGCAGAGGTTTTCCAAGCGAAGTACCTCTCCATAGTGCCCTGAGTTTTATCAATTAATAAGTTGCACACTGTTATGACCAATTTTCTCATGTTTATAAACTTTAAAAATAATTCTCTCTGAGCAAGTATTCCTATTAAATATTTACTCAGGTCTCCTTTTATATATTTTTGTAATTGCATAATCATGGTGCACGTTTGTGTCCTGAGATAATTTAGATCAGAAGAAGGCTGCTACGACCAGTAGGCCTCACTATTTCACATATTACCTAGGGGTGGGGAAGGATTTCTCACAAGAGATATTAAACATTAGCCATTAAGGAAAAAAAAAAATCTGTATTAAAATTAGGAAGATCCAAAGACAAGCCACAAATAAGAGAAGATACTTGTAAGTCATACAACAAACGACTGACAGAGGATTATTATTCATAATAAGTTTTCTTAAAAGTGAGAAAAGACAACTCAATCAAATACAAAATAAGATACAACCAGGAATTTAGAGGATAAGGAAATATGTGTAACCAATAAGCATAGGTCAATGCTACTAATTAGGGAAATGCAAATTAAAACTGTGAAATATGTATCTATATCCAAGTAGGTTTGTAAAAATGAAGTCTGGCAACACCAAAGGCTTGAGAGGATGTGGGTAGTGGTAACTCCTACATTGCCCATAGGGATATAAATTGTTATACCTGCTTTGGAAAATAATTTGACTATCTTGAAAATTTTAACATTGGTGTATTTTATTGCTACCCAACAAATCCACTCAAAAAATGTGTATAGACCTGCACCTTGAAACAGTAGTCCTAGCAATAATGTTAGTAAGAAAAAGAAAACTGGAAGTGACTCAAATACCTTTTATAGAGAACTAGATAAACAAGTTTTGTTACATTGACCCAATGGATCATTGTGATACCATTAAAACTGTATGAATTACTGCTATACACGATTTCATGGATGAGTCTGGGGATATGCATGAAGAAACGTTAGAAAACTGTATAGTTTGCTCAAAAGTAAGCAGAATTAAACTAGATTGTTTACACATCACATTTATGATGAAACTAATCTAAAAAGTAATATAAGTATAAACTCAAAATATGGGATACAAAATTACTTTAGGCTGGGTGAGAAGGGAAGGAGGTATGGTGTGGGAAAACTTGGATAAATGCAAGGTACTGGTGGTATTTGGCTGAATGGTAGGTGGTTCAAAAGTATGCAGTATTTTCATATGTTGTCATACTTCATAATTAGTGGACATTACATGACTTATATGTGCACCAAACATAGAGGCATATTTATCCCAGAGTTTTCATGGCTTTTCACTAGTTTGGGCCTTTCCTAAAGGCCCTGAGAAAGGACCACACCAATGTATTCACACGGGTGGTAGTTTTCGTAAGATTTATAAAATAAGATATTTTAACTGTAATCATTTAAGACTACTGTCTCTCTTCATTTTGATTTCTCCTTACCTTTGTGTCACCTGGCAGTAGAATAGCTTCAGGCAGTCTGTGAGTAGGAACTAAGTATTTAGTGTGGCTTTAATAGGATACATGTGTGGTTCACAGTCACTTTTGAATTAAGTAATTATTGCCTGTTGGCCTGATTGTGTTGGGAATATGGTCTATAGTGCCTGGCACCTGCAATATATGAGTGAAGAAGCCACAAATTGAAATATATGAAGCCAGAAGGTAGTCAGGAAAAAAAGTATTCCAGTCACCTGATGTTTAGAAACATACGTAGAGGATTTAGTTCTCATGGATTTCTAGTCAAAAGAACTTCTCTTTTTGTTAGAAAAATAATAGCATATTCAATTTAAAACTCACCATATACTTTTCTTCTTTTTTTGATAGGAATTCTGTTGTTAAAATGAGAATTTTTGTGTTTATAGGGCACATAGCTGTAGCAGTACCAATAAGAAGTATGTTTTTCCATGAAGCTCATTGTTTTATGCATCCTGATGATCAGTTAAAAGTTAATCAACCATGCTAATGGAGCGCATGGATGATTTAATTGGTTAAACATTCAACTCCATCTGGGCTCAGGTCTTGAACTCAGGGTCATAAGTTCAAGCCCTGCATTGGGCTCCACACTGCTGGTCTTGGAGCATACTTACAAAGAAAAAAATTAATCAGTCATGCTAGAAGAAAAACTTTGTTCATTCTCTCTATGGGAAATACTGCAAAAACTGTGTTAATGAAGAGGCAATCAAATACGTAGTCCTAGAGGGGAAACCTTATATTGAATTAGGCCCTTAATTAATGAAAGTATGCTGGTTTTGTGGATTTTGTGATTTTTTTTTTCATATACATGGCAGGCCTGTTTTTGTTTTTTGGAATTTTTGTTTGTTTTTTAAGTAGGTTACATGTCCACTGTGGAGCCCAACACAGGACTTGAACTCATGCCCTTGAGAGCAAATGTTAGTGCTTACCAACTGAGTCACCCAGGCACTCCTAGATATGACAGACAAGTTTTTAAAATTTCAATTTGTTGTGATTTTTTTTTCTTGTTCTAAATAAATATTCACCGCAAATTTCAGTTCTCAAAAATCCTGGAACTATTCCTAATCAAATGATATGGTAAATTAAAAGCATATCATAAAAGAAAGCTTCAAGTAAGAGACAGTGATAAATGAAAAAATTATTCAGGTAGCTTTGACTGGGTTATTTGTGCCTTCAGAAGCTGTAGATTCTATCTTTTCAGTTTAGTAAGTTCTTTATAGTTTGTTAGATAACTGGCCTGTCATGCCTATACCTATATATTTCTCTTCTTTTTTTTTTTTTTTATTATGCCTTGATTGCTTTGTAACTTGGTTCAAAGTTATTTCCTTTAAACCATTTACCTGCATACCTACAGTTTAGTTCCAACTTGATATAGTGAGAGATAAACAGTAAAATACTTTTCTCTGCATGTGGTAGATTTTTATTAAATTATGAAAAATAATTAAAAGCTAAATTGGCTTTCTTGTTAGAACTGGCATCGTGTTGTATATCTTTAAGCACTCATTTTATACTCCTCTAACTGTTGGGGATTACACCTGCAGTACCATTTATTTTGGAAATTTGAACATTAGGAAAGCTTTATGAAGGTGCCACTAGGTGTAGAAAATGCAAAATTCTTCACAAAACCTTGAGTTTTTTTTATGAAGAAATGCAATTTAATCTTTAGATTAAGTAAGGTATGGCCTGCTTGGATAATTGAAACCAGACTTTAACGGTTATGGCAGTGACGTGATACAAAAAGTGGCCAGATAAAATGAACAGGCTTAGCATCAAGTAGAGGCTTACTGGCAATATGAAGATTGAATTTATATTGAATAGATTTATAGAAAAAATTAAAATTACTTGTGTATTTTCAGTGACAGATAAAAATGGATATAATTTTCAAGAAAAATAATTAAGTCTCTAGAAATAGTCTAAACATTAATATTACAAGTGAATAAGCGTTTGTCTGTTAGAGAAGTGCATTTAAATATGGTATTTTAAATTCTAGGGTATAAAAGATGGCAAGTCCAGATAGAAGTAAGCGGAAGATACTAAAAGCCAAAAAAACAATGCCTGCGAGTTGCCGGAAGCAAGTAGAGATCCTGAATAAGTCAAAGAATGCCGAAGCACTGAAAACAGCAAATGGAAATAATGTGTCAAGTGGTAATCAGAATTCAAGTACTGGTGTCATAAATAGCAAATATGGACAATCTGAAAATGATACTTCCTTATTGGACTCTAATAAAAATTCAGTATGCTCAAAGAAAACTAAAGCATTTTCTCAGAATGTAATGAAACCACTAGAAATTGTTGAATCAGAAACAAGATTGAAATACATTGAAGAACAAGTTGTGTGCCCTTACCAAAAGCCAAGTAAAACAGTAGAATCTTCTAGGAAACTCTTCACACAAGAGGCAAAAGATTCACAAAACACTTCTGAAAACCATACTGAATGTCAGACAGACATAACAAAATCCTATTTTGAACAACACAAAGAAGACCATAATGTGAAGTCCATTTGTTGTCCATCCAATGTATTGAGTGATATGGTTCAAACGCCAAAAACTACCGTAAACAATGCCCTGGATGATAAGAAAATCGATAAGATAGTTTCCTGTTTAGAAACAAACTCCGGTTCTGAGTCATGTGATAAAAGACAAGATGACATTTTAATTTTAAGTTCAGATACCTGTTTTGTGCCTGTTGATAAAATACCTAAGTTGGTGAATTCAGTCATTTCCAGTAACTATGCTACCAACATTTTGAAAAGTGAAGAATCCTGTAGAACCTGTCATTCCAGCATTTCAGATTGTGAAACTATAGACTCCACATGGCTGTCAGCTCTTGACACTGATAGTAATAACAGTAAGTGTATGCTTATGCATCTTTTGGGGAAATTAAAATAGTCATAGTCAACTTTCCTTTTGGTTTTTTTTGGTTTTGTGGTTTTGTTTTTTTTGTGTTTTTTTGGGTTTTTTTTAGCCTTAGATATAGAAACCATAGTGTTTATATAGCCAGGAAAAAAGTAAAAAGTAAATGAAGACAATAATTGTTTCAGAGTATCTTGTTTCTAAACCATTTAGGGTGAGGAGGGGGAAATGGTATCCTCCATATCTGAAGAGAAGTAAATTCTGGCAAAAAAGGAATCAGTCTCTTTTTCCCCTGAAAGTACAGAAAATCAAAGTGTGACTTATGGCAATTGTTTGGTTTATTTTATCTACATGTCTTCTTACTTTGAAGTTTTATTTATTAGATTAATAAGTTGGCTAGCTGAAAGATTGAGTTTTTTTAATTACTAGTGAACTCATTTCTTTCTGTAGAATTAACTTATAAATCATATGCCAACTGTAAGCTGATAGATAATAGGTATATGTACACATAAACATTCATAGGTGTATGCATGGAGTGACAGAAACATCAGATAGGTAACCAATGAAATTCTAGAGTTATAAAATCATTAAAATAGCAAAAATTTCATTCAAAGTAGGATATTTTTTGTAAGTTAATGAAATATAAGAAAAAACATTTCACAGGACAAATTTTTGTGTTCTTGTCTAAGCTGCATAGAGATCATTTAATGAGATGGATTTAAAATTGCTTAAAAATAACAGGATCACTTATTAAAAATATGTTGGACTAAGTAACAGTATTAAAATAATATAAGACCACTTAAGTAACTAGAGGACTAAGTGCTATAATTTATTCAGTTTTTGTTGGTATTAAATAGGTATTAAATAAAGTTGAAAGGAAAATGTATCTGAGACCAGAATCCTAAGAACCCAAGATAATCATTTTTTTTAAGGTTAGGTTTATCACAATTTTTTAGACAATTACATTTCTAAAAAATGCTGCCTAAAATTTCACATTTTAGTTTTTCTATTTCCTTAGAGAGTCCCTGAGTTAGAGAATTCCCGTTTCCTTTCTTAGAAGGAATATTTTTACTTTCCGATCTTTTCATTTCCCCAAGGCCATAATCAAAAGAAGAGGATGTTTTCAGAAAACAAAGAAAGTGTTAAGCGCATGAAAACTTCAGAGCAAATTAATGACAATATTTGTGTAGCTCTGGAAAAGCAAACAGCATTGCTGGAACAGGTAAAATATTGGGGGTTATGTATTTGTTTCAGAAACTTCTGGTTAGTATAAAATGGTTAAAGTTAATTGATCTCCATGATGATTTAATACAAGAGATTTTCCCTTGGTGAGAGGGGATAGATGAAAACTGAATCAACTGATGGAGGTATTACGGAAAGATAATTTTTTACATTACTAAAACATGCAGAGTGACCTAGAGAATCATGTGTAGGTAGAGTGCTGTAGTAGAAAGAGAATGGGCTTTTTAGTCAATATTATATTTAAATCTCTTAGAAAGTCAGACACTAATAAGATTTGCTGAATAATTCAGTCTTTTCCGTTCTGGTCTTGGGGGTTCTCCAGTTTCCAGCTACGGCCTTTTGTTTACCTCATCACAATTCACTACTGCTTCATAGACTCATACAACGCAGAAGTCCATCATGAAGTTCTGCTGCATTCGGATTTGCTTGCCCTAATTTCCAGGTTTACACAGATATGTTAGATTTCTGATACTTTGTTTTATAGCATCATTAAATGCACATTCTGCTCTCATTTTGCCCTATTTTATTTCATTGTACTATTTCCCATGTTTGATCAACTCTTGAGTTTAAGTGTAATGAACTTTAATTGTAATAGGTCCTGTAATGAGGACCTGTTTTAAGAATCATGTTTTGCTATTTTACTACCACTAGAATTATTCAACTGAAAGTTATTATGTGGTAGGTTAATGTATGTCAACTATAATGGACCAAAATGTCTGAAGCCAAACTATCCTGCTGTTTCAGAAACAAAAACACTACTGTTTTCTAAAGCAGACCATTACAATTATATAGTTACATATTGTATGAATATGTATTCACATAATAAATAAATGGAAACCTTTTTGAAAGATTCATGCAGAACCAGCATGAAAGGTGAGTCAGCCGTTTTTCCCTTTCTACTTTGTCTTTTCTTCCAGGAAGACCAAAGGAAGCACTAATATAAAATGTGTAAATATTCTATTATTTGGAGGAAAGGGGTAGCAGAATTATGGTGACCATAGATCTAGCTTAAGAAAAAAGTTGGGGATTCCAGCTGGGCCTTAATTCCCATTGATGAGTAGCTGAATTTAGAAATAAGTTCTGATAGGGACATTTAAAAACATTTAACCTTTGAATATTTTGGTGTCACTGGCATGAAAAATCACAATTTTCATTCATTACTGTATTCTGCCTCATAAAATACTTGGTCTGAGTTGACACAGAAAATGGCCCTTCTCAATGAAGTTTGAGGAATGCAGTTTATTTTGTTTTTTCAACCACCACCTCCTCTCCCCGAAGTTTCTCGCACATTTTTCAGAGATATCTTGGGTTTTAGCTAATTGCTATTGTTTTAGCTCTCTCCAAGTAGCTAGCTTTCCATCATTTGATACTTTAATTCCTGTCCAAATAGTTAACTCTCTAAATCACATCTATTTGGGGTTTTTTTTGTTGTTTTTTGGGGTTTTCTTGGTTTAAATCCAATGGAATAGCGTTCTTCCCTGAGTCTCAGAGTTGACTCTTCTTTTTTAAGGTTTTATAAGGGTCTTGGCCTCGTTGATTCCAATTAAGTTACTGAAGTGGAGGAGTTTTTTTTTTTTTTCTAAAGTCCAAGTTACTCTACCCACCATCTTGGAAAGTTGAGGCAGATTGAAAAATATACCTGCTAGTCTTTTTCCAATCTTTAGGCTTCTTTCACTGCCATCTGCAAATTGTACCTAGGATTTCCATCAGATATCATAATTCTGGACACAGTACCATCAGCAGAAGATATGAAGTATTTGGTGGAGGTTACTGTGTCTTCCTTCTTTATGAGTAACACTGCCACTAAATGAGAACAAATGTCCACACTAACCAAAAGTAACAACCTGTGGATGGGCATTTAGTCCTTCAAAATAACCAAGTTTTAAGAGTCAGCCTCCATCTGAATTACCAGGAGTACTTGTTTAAGTTGTGGTTTATTGAGCTCATTAATAGTTGAAGACTGTTGTTTTAGGCTAATCTTTTCTCAAACTTAGCTAATAAAAATTACTGATAGCACCTGTTAATTAGACAGCTTTTTTTGGCCTTTTTCCAGGAAATTCTGTTTAGTGAATCCAGGCTAGGGCCTAGGAATCTGTGATTTTAACAAATAGCCCATGTGTTACCAGGAAGTTTCACCAACACTGTGTGATCTCCACTTGTTAGCAAAACAGTATTTCCACATTCAAAACATTTAGAAAGTTTCTCCAAGATTTATCTGAGTATGAGCTTTACATATTGACCCTAGCCACTGAATTGGCAAGACTGTAGTAATCCATAAAAAACATGCATGGGTCACAGGTTTCACCTGTCAATAAAAATAGTATGATTTTGAGCACTTACGAGTTGAATCAGATACTTAAAAGTTTGACAGTAAAAATGATGATCATGTCTCATGTTGAGAAATCATTGAAGAAATGTTAAGCTATTTACAGAAAAAATCAAGTAGATGATAATGTTGAAGAGCAAGAACAATTGGAAATGAGAAGGAAAAATGGTGTTGGGGATAATCAAAATTGCTGAATAACCCTAATCATCCCAGTGATACCAGTATAAAAGAGTTTAACGTAAAAACTTTGTGTTCCAGTTTCAAATACCAAGAAGCAGGAATTTAGGGGAAGGATGCAAATATTACTGATAAATACCTTGGATGTATCATGACAGGTTGTGTTATTAAGAGACACTACCTACTCTGTTATGAAAGCTGCTTATAGGAGTATACAGATTCTGCAAAAAATTACAGTGGGTATTTCTGAATATATGGGTCAGCAGAGCCGTTCGTATCAGTGGGCATTGAGATTAATTATGCTCCCTGAAAATAGGCCCATCTGTTCTCTAAAACACAGCCAGATAATGAAATGCATTAATGTTTCATGTGATAGCTACTACACACTGTTAGAATAACGTGCATTATACCAAATAGCATTAGTCACTACCTAATTAGTCCTCACTTCTCTCCATTTTAATAAGAAAAAAGTCACCCCCTAAAAAAAAAACCTATGCAAATAAAGTAGATTATCTTGCATATTTATTTTCTTTATATCAACTTACTGTTTTCTATTTTTTGGAGCTCTTTCACATATTAACATTTTATACTCTTAAAAAAATCCTATGAGCATCACACGTTCTTACCTACCCATATGTGGGTAAGGAAGATGAAGCTGAGAGGCGTTTTGACTTCCCAAAGGTCATATAGGTTTGTCTCATAATTTGCTTTATATCCACTATAGACCAACCGACATTTTCCCCGGCTCTGGCTTTCAGATAAATGGAGTCCTTTATATGGAATACTTGGTTTCAAGTATGCTCATTAAAAAATATAAATGCAATATAGGCTTTAACCTATCCTTTAATATGTATTAGGGAATTCAACTGAAACTGTAGGAAATGAAAATTAGCACTCAGAAAATAAATATAAGTTCTAACATATCCATATATTTAGATTACTGGGTGCATTTCATTCACTAAATTTGATATTCAAACTTCTGGTAATATAAACATAAAAATGTGAAAAATGTATATTTTATCTGTTACAGTAAATCCAGAAAAGAACAAAGCTATTTTTAAGGAGTAGAAAATAAAATTGCTTTTAAATTTGAAACATGGGGTGTTTCTGGTTTTTATTTTAAAATTCTAGGTCAAACATTTGATTCGACAGGAGATCTATAGTATAAATTACAAACTATTTGATAATAAGCTGAAAGAGTTGACCGAACGCATTGGGAAGACACAGTGCAGGAATAAACATGAAGCAATAGCTGATGAACTCTTCGTAAGTTTCTGATCCATTTCATTTCATTTGAAGTAGAATTTGGTGATATTTTACATATTAGGAAAGAAAATAAAGCAGACCCAAATCATCCTTGAGGACAAGCTTGATGTACTGTACCATAGGTAATAGAGTTTATTAGCAATATTGGCCTTTGTGAAATACGTCTGGAAATAGTCTATGTCAGTTAACAGGCTTAATATATAGGCAGTTTCTTTTAATTCAAAATATGTTCTACATTATAGCTTGTACAGTTACTTCAAACTGTTTTGGGGTTTTTTGTTCTACTCTTCTAAGATTACTCACTGATTGGTGTTTCTACCAACATTAATTTTACTATGGCTCAATTAAAAGTTTGATATTTTTAGCTTCCATTCTTGTATGTTATACTGGCATCAAACATGATTTAAATCTTTACTTATATATGAATTTCTCATTTATTTGGGTGGATGCCTAAGTCTTATAAGACTATTTTGGCAGATACATAGTTTTCCCTCCATCTCTATATTATTTAGTACTCTGGTTTTGTATTTGTTTTTCTCTTTTTCTTCTAGGCAAAAATATCAAAACTTCAAAGACGTATTAAAGCAGTATTGCAGTCTCAAAAGAACTGCCTGGAACCAAATTCGTTAACCAGTAATACAGCCTGTAAGGTTAGTATAAATACATATGAGCTTTAATTGCCTCATTGACCCACCATTATAAGTAGTTGGATTTTAAGATAAGAAATATATTTCCAAACTAAGAAGGCTTTAAAGAAAAATTTATATTTAGAATGTTCCTATAATGCTGTCTCTGGAGAAGATGACCTTAGGTGGCCCAAAGTAAATGCCACTTGTATTTCTTTCATCAAGTGAGTGGAGAGGTGATTTGTGATCCCCACCATTTTATCATAAAAAGTTTCAAACAGATACTACAGTAAAGTTGACAGAATCTTATGGTGAATATTTATATACACAGCCCCTAAATGCATGCTACCATAACTTTTTAAATATGTTTAATATTTTTGTCATGTATCTGTCTCTTCATCTCCTAAGTCATCTTTATATTTGGTGCATTCATAAATTTTAATGTATTTTTGTATCAAAATACACTTTGCAACATACACTTCCAAAATATTTCAAAAGGGGTACCATTAGAGTTTGATATCTATTTATATTTTTTATATAAATTTAAATACAGTCTTCAGTATACATTCATGCATTTTTTTTTCTTGTAGTATCATTTGCTTTGGTATCATATCTGTACTGGCTTCAGTAAATCAATTGGGAAGCATTCTCTCCCCTGATTTTTAAAAATCTATGTAAGATTTTTTTTTTACTTCCTTAAATTTTTGATAGAATCCATCTCTGAAGACTATCTGGGCAAGGAGATTTCTTTGTAGGAAGACTTTTTCTTGAAATTCAGTTCTTTAATAGGTAAGGGGCAATTTGGATTTTTCTATTTCCTCTTCTATCAGTTTTGTAAGTTATCCTCACAAGGAATGTGTCCCTTTTATCTAAGTTGTTGAATTTGTTGACATAAATTATTGACAGATTTTTCCTGTCCTTTTAACAAATATACACCTATAATGATATACTGTTTCATTTCTGATACCAATGATCTCTGTTTTCTTTTTTTCTTGATCAGTCTTGACCAGGGTTTTAAAAATCTTACTCTCTCAGGTGTCTGGGTGGCTCAGTGGGTTAAAGCCTCTGCCTTCAGCTCAGGTCATGATCTCAGGATCCTGGGATCAAGGCCCGCATTGGGCTCTCTGCTCAGCAGGGAGCCTGCTTCCTCCTCTCTCTCTGCCTGCCTCTCTGCCCACCTGTGATATCTCTCTCTCTGTCAAATAAATAAATAAATAAATAAATAAATAAATAAATAAATAAAAACTTTTTTTAAAAATCCAGTCTTGGGGCACCTGGGTGGCTCAGTTGGTTAAGCGACTGCCTTCGGCCCGGCTCATGGTCCCAGAGACCCTGGATCGAGCCCCACATCGGGCTCCCTGCTCGGTGGGAAACCTGCTTCTTCCTCTCTCACTCCCCCTGCTTATGTTCCCTCTCTGGCTGTGTTTCTCTCTGTCAAAGAAATAAAATCTTAAAAAAAAAAAAGTTAAAAAAATCCAGTCTTTTTTTTAAAAAAAATCTTACTCTCTCTTCCATGTCTCTTTTGTTTTTTTTTATAATCTCCTTCTTTTTCCCTACATTGAATATGGTTTATTCTTTTTTTTCTAGCTTAAGAGAGAAAGAACATTAATTTTTAATCTTCTTTTCCACTAGAAAGCAAAGTTATGAATTTCCTTCTAAGCACTGCTTTTTCTAAGCATCTTCTAAGCGATTAGATGTTGCACTTTTTTTTTTTAAGATGTATTTATTTAGAGGGACGCCTGGGTGGCCCTGTCACTTAAGCAACTGCCTTTGGCTTAGGTCATGATCCCAGGGTCCTGGGATCAAGTCCTGCCTCTGGCTCCTTGCTCAGTGGGGAGCATACTTCTTGCTCTGCCTGCTCTGCCTCTTGCTCCCCCTTCTTGTGCTCTCTCTTTCTGACAAATAAATACAATCTTAGATTTATTTATTTAGAGAGTTGCTGAGCATGTGCAAGTGGGGGGAGTGTCAAAGGGAGAGCATCTCAAGTAGACTGCCCCGTGAATATGGGGCCCAGTTTGGGGCTCAATCTCACAACGCATGAGATCATGATCTGAGCTGAAACCAAGAGCCAGATCGTTAACCCACTGAGCCACTCAGGCACCCCTAGACATTGCACTTCTGTCTACAGAAATTACAATCTTTGATGTACTGTATCTTTTTTAAAATATTTCACGTATTTGAGAGAGAGAGAAAGAGAGAGAGTGCACGCACCAGCGGGGGGAGGGGCAAAAGGAGAGGGAGAAGCAGACTCTCGCTGACCAGGGAGCCCTACATGGGGCTCAGTCCCAGGACCCTGGGTCATGGCCTGAGCAGAAGGCAGATGCTTAACCAACTGAGCCACCCAGGCATCCATCTGGTCTTCTTCAGTTGAAAATAATTTATAACTTCCCTTATGGTATTGTTCTTTGACCCATGAGTTGCTTAGAAGTGTGTGTTTAATTTCCAGACATTTGGGACCTTTCCAAATATTTTATTTTTATTGATACCTAATTTAATTTATTTTGATCAGAGAACATACTGTGTAAAATTTCTATCTTGAGATTGACACTTACTTACCAAGATATGCTTTCCTTGGTGAATGTTCCTTGTACACTTGAATGTTGGATATAATGTATAAATAACTTATGTGTTAACTTTTGCCACAGTGGTTGATAGTGGTGAATAATGACCCCCTCCCCAAGATCCATTAATTAATCCCCAGAGCCTGTGAGTTGCCTTATATGTTAAAAGAAGCTCACAGATGGGGAGATTATCCTTGTGGGCTCAGTGTAATCACAAGGGTCCTTACATAAAGGAGCTAGGAAGGTCAGAGGCAAAAGAATGAGATGGGAAAATGGAAGCAGAGGTTGGAATGATTGCACCGAAGATGGAAGAAGGCCAAGAAATTCTGGCAGCTTCTAGAAGCTGGAAAAAAGGAAACACTCCCCTGAAGCCTACAGATACAGCCCTGTCAGCAATGCTGATGCTTCTTCAGTAATTCTTGCCCATGGCTGTCCCAAAGAAGGGATGATGGTCCTACTGGTGTTTCCCGTGTGGGGTCCTGGGGTTTGGCTCCTGGCTGGGCTTTGTCAATACTGCCACTGCGGCCAGTTAGGTCCACTGCTGTCCTGGTTGTCAGGTGGGGACCAAGATGATACTAAGGCTGCAGTGAACGTGGCTGCTGATTTTGCAGTGTGGAATAGCGGTTCAGCCACCCCTGCTCTAAGTTTGGGGAGAAGAATGGGTCCCTGGCATTTGTGGCACCTGTTGTGTAGGATGTATGGATAATAAAAAGAAAACTGAGGGAGCTCACTGTGCTTTCTCTCTGCAATCTCAAGATCCTTAGGCAGTCTGCCTTTTCTTTCCACCTTTCAGAGGCATTTTATGATTATCTGTTGAATTATTTCCAGGGCTTTTCATTATGCTTAGGTAAGAATAGCAGGGCAAAGTGACCTACTTTGTCCTGGCATTGAAAGGATACTAAATATTTTTTGCTATTGTTTTCAACTTCCAAGTTTTAAACAAAACTCAACTGGAAGAACAAGTTAGAAATTTGATTTATTTCTGGTCTTCACTCAGTATAATAATGAAAGTAAAAGTGTGCTTGTTATAGTCTAATGTTTCTGAGTTCCTAAAACATGGCCTAATAAGAATAAAATATTGTCTAACTACTTAGGTGTTTGTTTTCCTTTCCACCCAAGCTAGGAAGTTGATCGTTACTATCATTATTTTTGTTTCTTAGAAGTATTTTTTTAATTCATTTTGGCAAAGACACTGTAAGCATTGTCAAGAGCCATTGAAATGTGTATAATTTAACATATGTTTTGCCACATGTGTTCAAGAATATTTTGAGAACATTTTCCAAGTGAAATGTTACCTATCAATTTTGTGTGGAAGAACACAAGTGGTAACACTCCCCTTTAACTGCTTTTTCTTCACCCAATTAACAGATTAAAAATTCAGAGACCATGAATTTGGACTCAGTCAGTAGTCCAGATGAAGGAAAGACTTCTGTGAGTTCTGAACCTTCTAACCCTTCAGAAAAAGCAGGTGAAAAGGTTAATTTATCACGGAATCACGATGAGGCTGTTTCGGAAAGGTAGGCATTTCTACAAAAATGCTTAAAAGTTACCTAACTATATGCTTATAAACATACTGTTTCTCAGTTAAGAAGCAGTTTAAAGGTTCATATTCATTCTTGTCTGTTATGAAGGAATGGAATTAGTTTTCCAGAGTTTTTATCGTTGTTTAACAGTACTAAATAAAGGCTCCTGGCTGGGTCAGTCCATAGAGCATGTGACTCTTGATCCTCAGGGTAGTGGGTGTGAGCCTCACATTGGGGGTGGAGTTTACTTAAAACAAAACAAAACAAAACAACAAACCCAGTACTAAATAAAATTTTGAATTGACTAGGGGATTGGGTTTTCCATTGTGGTGTGTTCCATCTTTGGTATGGTGATAAGAGCGATCACTTGGTCATTCCCATGGTTTGTTTGGAAAAGTCAAGGTCCTATAATATAGTGGCTTACAAAAGTTATAGAGAAGAGTAAAGCTAGGAAATTAAGGGTAGGAAGAAAGTGCCTAAAAGTATTTGATTCTTATAGGTTGAACAGTGAACAGACTAATTTATTTATTTAATTGAGTCAAAAAGCATCCAAGACACCTAACCTCTGATCTAGTCTAAAAGATCCAGGGCTGCAGAGCAGTCTACATTTTCAATGCCATTCCGATCAAAATTCCACCAACATTCTTCAAAATGTTAGAACAAACAATCCTAAAATTTATATGGAACCAAAAAAGACCCTGAATCGCTAAGGAATTGCTGAAGAAGAAAAGCAAAGCTGGGGGCATCTCATTACCTGACTTCAGGCTTTAATAGAAAGCCGTGATTACCAAGACAGCATGGTACTGGCATAAAAACAGAGAAACAGACCAATGGAACAGAGTGGAGAGCCCACATATGGACCCACAAATCTATGGTCAAATCATCTTTGACAAAGCAGGAAAAAATATCCAGTGGAAAAAGGACAGTCTCTTCAATAAATGGTGCTGGGAAAATTGGACAGCTACATATAGAA
>PITA01015672.1:0-49220 GCA_004023965.1 Spilogale gracilis | reverse complement strand
GAGAACAATGCTTTCTAAGTGGTGTGTCTTACCAGACCCCATCCCATGTCTCGGAAGGGCAAGCCTGGCTCAGGAGGACCTCCGAGGACATGGAACTAAGGGCCTCTCCTCGCGTTGCCAAGGTCACGGCCTTTATGATCGGGTGGGTTCAGGCCGGTGGCTGCTCTCGCCCCGGGGAACCCCTGTACTCAGAAGGCAGGGAAGAGCTCGTTGGCACAGCAGACTCTCTGCGAGCCCGGCAAGGGAATATTTATCTTGTTTTGAGCCATCTCCCAGCTATTCCCATCCCCAGCATACTGGTCGCAGGCTGGCGCTGAGGAGTGTTCCCACACCGACTGAGCTTGTTTTAGACCTACTTAGGGTACAGGTGCATTTCCCTCTGCAGGTCTCTGACGAGGGACTCCATCCCCCTAGGGGGTCCCAACTTCTGCTTCACTCTCCTGAAAGCTGCTGTCCTCCTCCTACACCATGGGGGCTGCAGCAGCGCCGGGACACACACTGATCTCCCACCAGGAAGATGGAAGGAAGGGAGAAGAAAAGAAGCGCCATCCCTGCCGTGGGCCCTGAGGCAACAGGGACAGCTCAGAGACTAGCTCTAGCGGGCTCGGGGCCACGCAAATAGCTCTGGGCTCTGTTCCCAGGAAAGAAAGGACATGTGGATACCGGGCAGACCCCTCCTTCTGCCGGTCACAGAGAGAATCCAGGTAATTTCCAATCATAGTTTGACGACAGGGCACATTTTAATGATTCCAATGGATGAAAAACCCAAATAAGTCCCTGAACCTATAGACATGAAAGAAATACAGGGTCTGACATGGTTTAAAGCCAACTCGACTGACGGTCGACACACGCGCCAAGAGGGCCTGCTGGGCGCTCCCTCCCCGTGGCCTCCGGAGGGCATGCCACTCCTGCAGAGACTCACTCGAGGGCTTCAAAATACCTAAAGCCCAGCTGGGTGCTGGAGACATAGTGGTCAATAAAACAGAGTCCCAACCTCCAGAATCTTCCAGACCATCTGGAGAGATAAGGAAACACCTGGTTTTGATGCAGGATCATGGTTGCTAACAACAAAGGTGAGAGAGCAGGGTCCCTGATGAAACGCACCGGGAACCCCCTCAGGCTCCCTGGAAAAGAATCCTCTGGCTCTCCTCCCCTGTCCCCTCAACACCCCCCTGCGCTCAGGCCGTCGGGTGCGGCGATCCAGGCTCTCCTTGCCCTCCCAGGAAAGCCGCAGGAAGGATGCGAGTGCTAGCGGTGGCGGCCGGTCACTGCGCCAGGCTCCGCAGACACAGGGGTGAAGCGGCAGCTAGACCCCTGCCGTCCGGGGGGCCAGGGCAGGGGGAGACAGCAAGGACGGCTAGAAACCTGTGCAACTAGCAGTAGGTGCTGAGCGGAAATGTGAGAGTGTGCGGGGGGGCGGAGGCTGAGAGTGAGGGGGCTGGAGCCAGCCACGGACTACGAAGGCAGGAGCCCACAGCCAGCGCCACAGCACGACCTTGAAGACCCACAGGACGGGCCGAACGCCAGCGGTCTGAGCGCCTGCCGGACACACGCACGCACTCTTACTGCTACTGTTAGGACCTTATGTATGTGCTCACTGCCTATGGTAAGCTAGTACCCGCAGAATACGGTGCACGCACCAAGTCCGACCGAGGCCACGCGTCCGTGACGACCAACAGTGATGACCCAGCTCACGACCTCTACTCTCGGGCACTAATGGGCTTTGTTATTTTTGTTCTTTTTATAACAAATATGACGCTTATGTTTCCCGGTCTTGGTCTTTCTTCCCACGTCCTAGACCCTCTCAGAGGACCCAGACCCTGTGAGCTTCTCTGGCCCCTGCCCATCTGGGGGAACCGGGTGTGCCTTCCCGGGCAGTGCCCAGGCGGATTCCAGGCTGGGGTCCGTCTCCTCCGGGCTCGCGGGCGGACCCCCCCCCTCCCAGGGTACTGTGGCCCGGCACCACAGTGCACACTGGGACCCCTTCTATTTTCTGTTGTCTGGGCCCTACTCCACCGGCGTGGAACCTGAAGGAGAGGGAGAGGTTCTCTGGGTCCTGGGCTCACGTCTGGGCACGTGTGTTCTGCAGAACCCCAGGACGGAGACCAGATCCATTTCGGGAGCGCTCCCCACACTGGTGACACTCCCTTACAGCGTAGCCAGGTTTCCTGGGACGAATCTGTGCGCAGCAGCGTCCTGGGTGTGGAAACCCTTTTGCAGACCAAGAGAAAACCCGGCTCCTGATCCAGGCCCACAGGCTCCAGGGAGGGAGGCCCACAGGCTCCAGGGAGGGAGGAGCAAGGCCACTGACTCAAAAGTTCCGAGGGCGGCTCAAGGCCTAGAATGGGCTCCTGCTTGGAGTAGGACTGCTTGCAGAGTACGGGAAGACGCATCACCCGATGGGGTGGGGGGGCTAGAAACCCGAGTCCTATTCCTTCCCGCGAGTCCTCGGCTCTGTAACCTGGAGCACGGCTCTGGAAAATGGGGGTCACAGTAGTCACTGTTGGCGGTTCGCGGTGGGGCTCAATAGGACAAACCACCCAGCCCCTGACCGCTCCTGCCTCGAACCCCACTCCACAGAACTGACCTGAGCTCATCACAACGTATTTCTAAGACGCCCCGCTTGTCAGAACTTGCCCTCCACCACTTCAAAGAGCAGAGAGAGGCAGACGCTGATTCTGGTAGGTGACGTCAGCGCCCGGAGAGCTCAAGGCCTCCTCCACCCGGCCCGTCTGCCCTGTTGCACACTCACGGGGTCGGCTACACCGGGCCGCTCAGGACTGGGAGCCTGGATCCTCAGTGCGGCCCTGTCCGTCCCTGCAGTGGGGTCCAGCCCCGCCGTGCCGGGGCACAGGGGCGCCGGGGCGGGGAGGGGGAGTGTTGAAAGAAGGAATCTAAGAGAGAAAAAGCAGGAACACAAAGGGCCCGGAGGAGGAGTCCGGGTGGATGGGGTAGGGAGCTCGTCCCCGGGGTGCGGGTGGGGCAGGGCAGCAGGTCCTGTCCCAGGGGAGCACCTGGAGAGGCCCGCACGCTCCCACTGCCATAGCCCCTGTCTGAGCTGCCCCGCCCTGCGTGTAGATGACAATGTGTCCCAACAGGAATCGTCTGGATGGGGTGTCCTCTGTCTGGCCAGTCTCCGGGCCCCCCAGCTGAGGGGGCGCTGAAAGTTCAGCTGGACGCCGCACGGGTCGGCACAGACGGTGGGTGGACCCCCCCTGTCGGCAGAGTTCAGTGGGGTTCTCAGCTTTTAAGGAAGATTTCAGGTTTCAGAAATTAAGCCCGTGCTGCGAAGCTGCCTGGGGAAGAGTGTGAGGGAGGGACAATCGGGCTCTTTGAACACCAGGCCCTCAGCTGCCGTCTGCTCCCGTGCGTTTGCTGGGTTAGCAGAGTGAGTGTCTGCACAGCCGGCTTCCACGTGAGCTGCGGAGGCCGGAGCCCCCACAAGGTCCAGTCCAGGCTCCTTCCCCCGGGTGCCCCCAGGTCCCGTGCCAGAGCTCCTAGAAGTCACAGGGTGCTGCAGGCCTCAGCTTGGTTCCCCTCTTATCCGGCCGGGCCTCGCTGCCCTGCCCCCCCCGCACCCCAGGAGAGGAGGTGCTCGAGCGAGGTCAGACCTAGATGACCAGCCCTCCTGTCCAGCTTGGCCTCGCTGCCCTGCCCCCCCCGCCCCGCACCCCAGGAGAGGAGGTGCTCGAGCAAGGTCAGACCTGGATGACCAGCCCTCCTGTTCGGCCGGGCCGTCGCTGCCCTGAACCCCCCCCCGCCCGCACCCCAGGAGAGGAGGTGCTCGAGTGAGGTCAGGCCGGCATGACCAGCCCTCGGCCGGCCCACGCACAGCCCGGCCGTCACACAGAGGTGGCTACAGCCGGTGACCCCAGCCCACGTCCTTGCTCCACAGCGCGAATGCCGCTCACGCCAGCTGAAGGCTTCCAAACTGCACTGAAGAGCTACGGGCGGGCGGGCGCTGCAGAGGGCGTCCACGCTGGGGGGCTCCTGCCCGGCCGCACCGTGCTCCGCTGCCTGGACATGGCCGCACAGCGAGAATCATTGTGCCTGCTGCCCTTTCTGGGAAGGATGCTGAGCCCCAGGCTCCTTGCCAAGCATGCTACACGCCTCACCTCCCTTTATCACGGCAACCCCGTGAGAGTAAAGGAGAGGGGCTGGCAGCCAGGGCCACGCCGCCTGCTCTTGAGATAGCACAGGAGGACCTGGTCGCACAAAGTCCTGAAGAGGCCACATGCCCTGGCCATGCCCTGGCCACGCGTCAGGACGTCTCTTCGGCCCATATGGCGAGGGCCTGTGGGCAGCCGGCCTCTGCAGATCGGTGGCTGGGAAAGCCCGTCTCCCGCTGCTCTGACCCCTTCCGCGGAGCGTGCCTTCTTGGACCGCACCCCATCAACGAAGCAGAAACGCACGGGAGCCATTGCCGTTACTTCCTTTCTGGGAACAGTTCAAGAAATCATTCCGTGAGCTCGCCATGGCCCCCGAGACACAGCGCCTTCTTGCCTTGACGCTTCCCTGCCCCAGCCCAGCTACAGAGGACGTGTCTGAACATTCTGCCAAATTGCTTCTCCTGGGCGGCATTTCCAACAATAAATCTGAGTCCAAGCGTTGCGATCCCCATAATCAAATACCAGATCACCAGCATGCTCCACGTGTGTGGGGCCAGAAGACTCAAAAGATGCCCTGAGCCTCTGGGGCTGGGCCCAAGGTGACCACTCCCTCGACTGGGCTCCGCAGGGATCATCAATAAGCAATCAATAAAAAATGCCTTGTTGTCCTAGCCTTAAGAGGAGATTTCTTACTGCACTCCTGTTTTGTGATAAAGGACGTTAAGCAGCCTGAGTTTATTATCACATGGGGTCTTGTTGCCAAAATTTCTATTCAGTGCAAAGAACCATAGTCAAAATGTCTCCTGCCCCTCTAAACATTACATCTGAGTGTGTATGCTCGTGAACAGACACCATAGAAAGGAAACTCACTAAAGAACACGGTCGGAAATGAAGCTTCACGTAAGATCCACCCTAAACCGGTCCCTCAAAGAAAATGGGATTTCCCTATGACCCAGCAACTGCACTTGTGGGTCTGCACCCAAAAGAATGGAAAGCAGCATCTCAAAGAGACATTAGCCCCTTTTGCAGGATGTGTATTTTACCCCAAGTCCAACGGAAACATGTCTCCACTTAAAAAAACAACTCCATCCCGACTAGCACGCCCGCTGAAATTTCCCGGCTGTTGGGGCTGAGGATGCCAGCTTTGCCCACACCCAAAGCATCTTCGGGGAAAACGGTGAGGACCCACCCCAGAGTCAAAGGAGTTTGTTCGAGACCAAGTTCTGGTATTTCCAGTCTCCCTGCCAGCACCTGGGTTTTTAATAGCCCGGCCCGGGGAAGGCAGTCCCAGAGAAACAAATGAAGCACTAAGTAGAAATCATAAATACCAGGTCAACTGGGGCGTGCGATTCGCAAGCGCGTCCACCCCGAGGCGAATGGCTGACACGCTGCGGCACCTCCAGACCATCAGACGCGGGTCAAGAGAAAGGAGGGGAGCCCTCTAGTGCGCCGCAAGGTGGTGAACTCCCAAAGCCTCGCGTGAGCTCCGGGAAAGAAGCCAGGCGCGAAGGCCCTACTCGTACAGTCCCGAGCCCATGAGATGCCGGGAAAGGTGACTCCCCAGCAAGCGGAGCAGTGGTGCCGGGGCGGGGGGAGGGGCGGAAGAGATTTCCAGGCCTTGAGGGACACGCCCTAGGGCCACCAAACTGCCGTCCAGGGGCCCACCCCACTCTGCAAATGGACTGACATCACTGAATCGTACGCTTAAGATGATGGACGTGGTGTATGTGAACGCCAGCCCGATGAATGTGTTGTCGTCGTTTTAAACTTTAGGTTAAAGGGCACAGGTGAGCAGGGGCGAACATGGCGCCTCCGGGCGAGAGCGCAGCCCCACTCGTAGGTCAGGCGGGAGGATGCGCCCTGGGCCTCCTGAGTCGCAGTGTCCCAGGCTGCGGCGCCCCTCCCACGCCTCGGCCCCGTGCCAGCGCCCCGGGCTCCCCTCCGAGCGCACCGTGAGTGCGGCGTGGCCAAGCGGGTCCCCGGCTGTGTCTCCCGGAGCGCCATGCCCGGGGTCGTTCGGCCACATTAGGTTGGCCCCACGAGATGGAGTCATCCAAGGAATTTGGATGATTCAATATTATTCCCTTGGCGTTTACGGAGTGACTGTCCAGGAATCATTGCCACTTAAGGGTCCTTTTTTAAGATTATATATTTTCCTTTTTTAACCAAAGTTGAAGACATGACACTCCCAAGTTGCCGTAAGTAAACTCCCCCTAGAGTTGACACTCCCCTCTGTGCGTGAATTTAGGAGGAGCGATGGATTCATTCCTCAGCTACAAGGCGATGAACTTGTCTCCTCAGCAGGACGCTCAGAGTGGCTTCTGATGAGGCCACCAAAGGAAGTCCAAGGAAATAAAATGTCTCTCTGTTCCTTCGTATAGGATTTGTTGTTTTTGTTGTTCAAGTTTATGTGAAGATTGAACTTCACGAGATGCCTAATGGTTTCAGAGGGCTCAACAGGTTCCCTGTCCCCATCACGGATGGGTATCACCAGGCGATTTTGAGACCAGCACATGTGGGTCTACACCCAAAGGATGGCACCATGACCACAGGCCAGGAGGTGGCCGACCTCCGAGGCTCCGAATGAAGCAAGCTCAGGGACACGCAGGGGACGGCGCGCTCTGCGAAGCCCCCTTCTCTACGTCCAGAGTGAGGAGAAGCACTTTCGGAGTTGACGAGTTAGGGACTCTAGAGGAACGCGAGTCTTTGCACCGTGAAAGCATAGAGAGGAGCAGGACACGCACACCCCTGGGCGCAGGGAGTGGTGTTTACAAGGCCGTCCTCACATCAGCCGGGGGTCGCCGGGCCCTGGGGAGCCAGCGGGTGGAGGGCAGGTGGGAAAAGGTGAGAGTCCAGGATGGGCTCCCGGTGGTGGCCCTCCCACGGCCGACACCGCCAACCACGCCCATTCAGTCCCGCAGCCAACGGGCACCTGCTGTGTTGCTGGGCCTTGGCACGGAATTTTATTTGAAGAACTGGTTCTGTTAACAAAAGTAGGAAAACACCATATAATACATTAGGATGTGCGACGCGCAGAATGCCAGTGCTCCAACCCCTACTGTCCCTCCAGCCCCTCCGGGGTCGCTGTGTCCTCCCCGCTCTCCCCTCCACCCGAGGTGGCCGCACATCTGACATTTCAGACCAGGGCAAGCCTCAGTGCCGTCTCCTGACCTCCCCTCTGAGAAAGCTGCCAGCCCAGGCCCCCCCGGGCAGCCAGTGATCGAGGCAGCGCCCAGGGTGCAGGCCAGTCCCCGACAAGACAGCAAACCGCAGGGCCATTTGCCGGGTGGTGGCAGGGTGGGAGGCGTCGCTGGGACAGTGAGGAGGATGCTGGCTGGGAGAGGCTCCGTGGGTCCTGCCCACCCCAGTGCCGTCCGTGCCCCCCGCAGCAGGACATCCCAGAAGAGGCCCCTCCTCAGCACCGACGCCACCTGGCCGTGGCCACCCGCCATCCCGCCAGTGGCGCCCAGAGTCCCAGCCGGCTCTCTCCCGCACGCAGGGTGCACACAGTCTTCCCCAAGGCTTCGCCCTCCCCTTCCCTTGCTCCCCTGGGCGGTGCTCCTGCCGCAGTCCTCCCCACACACACCCACCGCAGGGCGTCAGCTGTGCCCTGACTCCCGTGGCTCCCACAGCCCCAGAAGGCGGCAGACCCTGAAGCCCCTTCCTATTAGGCACTCTCTGAGAGACACACTCTTCCCTGTTCCCATGCCTGAAAACCTAGCCTGCACACTGACAGCCTCTGATTTCCACCGTCTGCGCAGACGTCCCCCCAAGCTCCAGACGTGTGTGCATTAAAATCAGATTGGGTGATTTCAACTTGAAATCCTCCAGGGGCTTTTCCTGGGTCTTGCGTAAGACCTACACTCCTTATCATGGCTGCTGTGGCCTCCTGGGGCCACCTCAGGCCCTACAGCTCTATCTCGCACCACTGACCCCTTCCCAGGCTTCCTTTCCCTCCACCGCAGCTGCTCCTCCCACCTCTGGGGTCCCCGCCCCCTGCCGCCCCCCCATGCCTGCTCACCGCAGTTTCAGCCTGAGCCTCAGACAAGCCTCCTCCGACCCGCCCAGCATGACGCAGATCCCGCCCTCACCCCCTCCCCACCCCGGGGCACCATCGCACCATCTTCTCAGCCCTTGGATGGGCAGCTCGAAAGATTCCTACTACTTGCCAAGTTAGCATCTTTTTTGTTGCTGCTATTTTTCTTCACCATGTCCTCTGGGTGGACTCTACGGTCCACCAGGGTGACCGCCGATATTTCTATGTTGGTGTCCCCTCAGTCCCCATCTCGCCAGCCTCCTGGCATTCAGCAAAACCCCACGTTTGCCGAATGAAAGCACGGGCCTGAGACCTAGCTGCTGCCTGCAAAGTGTGCATAAACGCTGAGGAACTCACGGCCTCCCCCTTTAGAAGTGAACTGCAAGCATCAGAAGGGGCTTGTCGTGGGCTCCGGTGGTCCTGGGGAGGCTCTGTGAGGTTGCAAGAGACAGACAATTGTCCCGCATGCTTCCAGAACAGCCCCGAGAAGGCCTTCGTTCAGCAGAGAATGATGGAGAGCGGGGCGGGCGAGGGGCGCTGGGAGGCCCACAGGCTTCTGGGACTCCTGTCATGGGGACCTCTTTGGAGCCACACCTGCCAGGGCCTACAGGTGCAGGAGCCCCACGTATGTCTGTTTGGTGAGCATGACGAAAGCTGTTTTTGGAAAGAAACAAAACATCTCCTTAACCACAAGGAACACGTGCTCGCACATGACCCGACCCTAGATGACCCATGAGCTCCGACTCCTCATTGCTTGTCATCGTGTCAATGACGACAGCGGGACACAGACAGAGGTTGTCGTGACCCAGCCCATGAGGCCACTGCTCCTTCCTGGCCCCACTCGCAGCCACCGCGCTCCAGACCCCAGCACGGGCCTGCCGCCAGCTCCCTGCGCCTCGCAGCCGGCCGCGCTCCCAGGCCTGCCCGCCACGCTCCCAGCCTTGAACCCCGCAGCGCCTGCAATACCAGGGTCTCGAGATTCTCAGCGCCCGGGACAACAGAAGGGCTACGGCATGTCTGAGGGCGTGCTTGGGTGGAAAACAAGATCTTAGCCCAAGGGACCCGCGGCGGGAGAATATTTACGGTTCTATCCCGGTGATGATCTGTCTCTCTGAGGCCACTTCAGTGTCGTTGGTCCCATGAGCTCGCGCAGAAACAGTAGCGGGAGACGCGGTGTTTGACACGAGGGCGAGGAAGGGACCCTCACGGCCCACTCTGACTGCCTAGCGGTACTGGACCCCGCGCGGGGGGCGGGATGTGGTGACCTGGGCCCACGGGGAAGGGGGATTGACCAACAGGAACACAACAGAGATTGTCACCCAAACAAAGTCACGCGTGCATGCGCACACGCACACACGCACGCACGCGTGCACACACGCTCTGGCTGCTCTACGAGCAGAAAAATCAAGTCGTAGCAAATCCAGCGTCTGATTTTGGACTCAGTGCAGGCATCAGCGGCAGCTGGAAACTGACCAGGATCCTGCAAAGATCACACAGGCTCGTGTGCCAGATTTCAGGGCAAACGAGTTCCAGAAGGATGTCGAGGCCAAGGCAACGTCAGGGCTCGCCGTGCCTCGAGGTAAAGGCCATGGGTGTTTGTTGAAAGAAATCAGTTCCTCTAGAGCAAGAGCTGTCCGGATGCGGCTATGTCTAAGGTGTCCTCCAAATCCCTTTCCTTGCCGAGGGAAGCAGCTCAGCCTGCACGGACGGGCCTTTCATTCACCCAAAGTGCTGTAGTGTCACTCCCTCGTCAACTACGCTCGTCCTTTTTCTCCTCTATTTGTCATTCTGGATAAATTAACAGGGTTCAGTAATCAAATCTCCCCTAGAACTTCAGTGAAACGGAAGAGTCTCAGGGTCATAAATGCTTCAGGTGTAAGAGAGGCAGGCTCTTCCCCGCACAGAGGAGAGGGGTCCGGGCCCTGGCCCTGACGCCACAGTTCGATCCGAGCAAGCCCTCGTCCTGCAGTGCCCCCATCCCTGCCGCTGTGACCCTCCCCTGGGAAGGGGCCCCACACCTCTGCCCCACGCCCTGATTCTGCCCCAGCTCTAAGGCCCAGAGACTTCAAATCTGAGATTTCCAACGACAAGCTTACCTCGATGCAATCTCCTTAGTTCATTAAAAATGAATTTGTAACTGCATTTTCTGCATGTAAAGTGTCCCACCATCTCAGAACACGGCCGCTACAACCAGCAAATGGGGTATGGTACTGAGCACACACAGCCCTTGGGAGACGGTGTGGCCACCAGCGTGTGGGTATAGTCCTTCCGCCTTTGTCCTGCGGCTGACGTACTTCTTGAAACCCCTCTCTTCCTGCGAGCCGCCGCAGTAAGGCCATTAAATCCCATTTCTCTGGCCCGCTGCTGTGCTGCGAGGCCCAGCCTCCGAGTGGTGGGCTCGGGCCCCCCGATGGTACCAGAATTGAGCATGCATCATAGTCTGAGGTCTCCCCTGTGTCCTCCACACCCCTCCACTCTGACTCCTGGACTGGGAGACTCCTACCAGGAACTGCCGGGCCCTCAGAGATGGCAGAGCAGCCCAGGGCAGAAGGGCCAGGGATCACGAATAACCACGTGGGCACAGCGCCTCTGTCTGTCCTCCACCAGTCCTCTGCAGGCAGGCACGTGGGCAGGATCTTGCCTTCTACGGTGGAACCCCACTGAACTTTGGGGTTGTGAGGGAGCCGGCCCGGGATGGGCAACCTGGACGTGAACCTCGCCCTGAGACGGCCTCCGGAGGCCAGCGCCGAAGGACAGAAGTCAGCAGGGGAGCTGCGAACCGGCCGGCTCGGGGCCACCCCTGTCGGTCCCTACGGGCTCACCGTGTCGATCGGCAGTTCGAACACCAGGCCCAGTTCCCGTGGCTGCTTTAGTGATCAAGAGACCTGGGCAGCACCAGAAGGACCCGCTCCCAGATCCCCGAGACAGAGATGTGGAGGAGATTCTCAGCCTGAAGCAAACAGGACTTATGGGGTCTGGAAGGATGTGCCCGGTCCTGTGCTCGCCTGCCCCCCCAGGCCGCCGAGGGAGGACATGGTCATAGGCACACAGGTGCACGTGGTCCTCTGGGGAGGCGCAGCCTGCTCGGCCTTCCCGGGCAACCCCACGTCCAGCCAAGGTGCAGACCCAAGCTCGCTCTCGTTGGCAGAACACTGTCCTCACTTCCCCTCGGGTCTACTGTTTAGACCGCGGACTAGGGAGAGATGACACCCACGGCAGGCAGGCCCTGCTCAGCAGGGAAGAGAGGCAGAGAGCCAAGGATGTTGGCCTGGGATCCCAGCCCGGCCCGGGGGGCCCTGCAGGAAGCGACTCCCGGTGCCAGACATGTAATAAGGGTGAGACCACACCGCGCTGCGGGAGGGCTGCCGAGCGCCCACGTGTGCAGGCCGTGCCGGGGTTGGGGTCCTCCCGCAGCGAGAGGGAAGCCCTTGGAGCTCGTTGTGTGTGTCGCCGTGCAGTCAGGCCAGAGGAAAGGGACACAGCTGGGTCTGCCTGCAGGGGGTCGGGCGGCTTCCCGAGAAGGATGGTGGGTGCTTTGGGTTGTGCCCGCCTCTCCTGCAGGCCCCCGCCACGGTGCCCGAGCTCTCTGCCGCAGGCTCTCTAGGCTCGCTCAGCCTGGCCCTGGGGCGGGCCACAGAGTCTGGGAGCTGCGCTCAGCCAGTGGTGGGGTCAAGGGGAGGCCAAAAGGTGAGCACCCCACTCCCTGCTCCCTTGCCTCCGCAGGGAGTGCTCACCCCAGGTCCCGGGCCTGAGCTCCAGGCATCCTAGCGGTGACGGCTCCCGGCCCACAGCGGCCCGTACTGCCGGAAGCAGCCTCTAAAGGAAGCCAGGAACTCAAGCCCTGGTCTCAGAGCCCGGAGTGCCCAGCAGGTAAGGGCAGACAGGAGGGGCTATCTGGAGATAGAGGGCAGGGGTTCACCGCACATGACCCCCGCGTGTGGACCCGCGTCCCGGCCCTGAGAACGGACCCGGGCCTTCTCCGCAGCCCGCCTGGGAGGAGACGTAGGAACAGGGCATCTCTCAGAGTCCGGGGCGCACACTGCCGTCCCGCCCGCGTCCACTCGTGCACTCGGAGACTGTACAAGAAGACACACAATATATCTGCTGGGGTTGCCACCAGTTCCCAAACTGGAAGGAGTCCGGGCACCCCCAGCAGACCCGTGGTACGTCCACACCCGGGACACAACCAGCAACAGTAGGGAACCAACTGCGGATCCCTGCGACCACTCCTAGGCATCCCAGAAAGAGCAAGCGGGCATAAACACGCTCGCACGTGATTCCCTTCTGTGTTCTCTGAGACCTCTGCTAAGACCACAGGGGGGCTGCCTTTGAGGGTGGGGGCTGGGATGGGCTGGGAAGGGGCGTGAGGGCACTTTCTAGGAAGACGGGCATGCTGTGTATCTCGGTGGGGTCTGGATTGGGAGCGGTGGGGTGTGGTCATCAGACCCTGTTAAAATCTGGACATTTCGCTGAATGTACTTGCCCCCACCAAGAGCTGCAAAGCCCGGTGGAAGTCCAGTTAACGCCACGTGTGCTGGGTTGTGTTGGCATCAGCAAGTCCCCGCCCCGCACAGGAAAGTACGGGACAGACGGAGGAGAGCCCGAGGGGCGGAGACAGGAAGTGGTGCTCGGGGAGCAGGTGTAACAGAGGGGAATCGCAGGGGGAGGGTGTGCACTAGGGTGTCCCCTGCACAGTTGTAACGATTCTTCTGCCCGTTTGAGGGTTGTCGTAGTAAAACATTCGGGAAGGAAGAGACTATGGCACCACGCCAGGATCGGGACCAGGCATGTCGCAATGGGGACACTGTAGGGTCTGCGGGGGGAGACCCCTGGTCATGCTCCTGGTGAGAAGCTTTCATGAAGATGTGACCCAGGAAGATATCTGGGAGGGCTGGGGACCCCGCCCCCGCGTGCTGCAGACAGCGAGAGCCACATCCCCTGCATGTGTGTGTCCTGCAGACACGGGACTGGTTCCAACACTCACGCACCTCTGGCCGGGCTCCTGCTGGACACACGCAGCTTCTCCTGTCCCCACCACCCAGTGACAAGGGGACACCTGGCACGCAGCCCCTCTGCCTGGCCGCCCCCCGCCCCACGGAGCAAGCTGTGTGGAGAAACGTAGTAGTCCAGGTTGCTTAAAAAACAAGAGATAGAAGATAAACTCTTAAGGGTCTGACTGAGGGAGGTCGAGGTCGGAGATGAATGTTGAGTTCTTCAAGGAGGAGGGGAGAGAGGGAGGGAGGGAGAGAAGAGGGGTGGAAGGAAGGAGGGAGGGAGAGAGATGAAAGGAAGAGGGGATGGAGGGAGGAGGGAGAAGGGGGAAAGAAGGAAGGAAGGGTAGGGGAAGGAGGGGGAGGAGGGGAAGGAAAGAGGGAGGGAGCAGGGGAGGAAGGAAGGAAAGAAAGAATGAAAGGTCACTTTATACTTTTGAGGAGGGTTAGGTTTTGCTTTATTTTTTCAAGTTAAAGAAGAAACCAATCACGACTTTAAATTCTCTGTGCAGTGTGGATATTTTTTCTGACTCAGTGGTCACAAGTGTGTCTAAGAGACCCTGAGAAATAAGCAGAGTTGCCCCGGCTGCCCGGCAGCCAGCTGGACGAGAGGCCCCTCGGGGGGAGGTCTGCGCAGAGCCCCCTCTCACAATGAAGTTCACTTCTGTCCTGTCTCCTCTTTATGTAAGAGCTTTGTCATCACCGCGTACACGCTCTTCCTGTAGCGTTTGTAAGACCCTGAGGCCAGAGTCAGGGATCACAGAGAGGCCGGGGTCCCAGGCGGCGGGGCCCTCCCAACCAGAGCCGCCCGCCCCCCGCAGGGCCACCCAGCCGTGAGCAGCAGCTGTTTCTGGGCCTGAGGCAGTAATGAGCTCCAGAAGGCGCATCTGCTGCCACCAGGCTCACAGGGGCCTCCCTCGACACAGCTGTCTGCCAGCGGCCCGGCCACCTTCGTAGGGCAGACAGCTGGGGGACAGGCGTCCACTGCCAGAGCCGGTCCCAGGCAGCCCCGGAGGTCAGCACCGCGTCCATAGCAATGGCTGGGGGCCTCAGGGGGCCGGGGGCTCCCCGGCTCACCCCGCAGCCGTGTGCAGCCGTGCCCATCGAGCCTCAGCCTGTGGGCGCTGGGAGGCCATCGGGGACTGTCTCAGGGACGGGGGCTGGGTGGCCAGGTGGCTCGAATCTACACGTGCTCCCCGTGGGACCTCCAGGAGCACCCCGGGCTGGGCCTCCCTTGTACCGTGGACGCCGGCCCCTGTAAGGTCAAAGGGGGCACTTTAGGCAGTGACTAGCCATTTCCTGGGAAACCAGGAGATAGAGTGATGTCCCAGTCACTGTGCACTGGGGCAGACACTGAGTCAGGCCCCCCAGAGACAGGCGTCCCCCTGGCCCACCCCCACAGCTCCCCAGCAGCGCCCTCAGCCCATCACACAGGGCCCTGTGATGACTCCCCACCCTATGGGCTTTCCCAAGTCCATCCTGACCTCCCAACCCCCTCAGGCTGTGGGAAGGGCTGCACAGGACCATAGGGGCCTAGGGGTCCAGAGACTTGCTCCTGAACTTTCTGGAAGCCTTCTCCTCCCCACTCAGCCACTCTGTAATCCTGTCCTGAGCTAAGACGTTTCTGGCGCCTTCACCCGTCCCCCTGCCCCCTCAGGCTCACAGGTGCTCCAGCCCTGAAGGGTCTGGCCTCGGGGAACCCAGCCAAGTCTGCAGAGGGGTGTGGTCACCCCTCACACTCGCGTGCAGGGATGAGGCTGTGTGGTGTGTGCCAGTCTCCTGGGGTGCAGGCTCTCTCCAGAAGGGCAGTGCCAGCCCAGCACCTTAGAGGCATGCGGATTTATGGGGAGGCGCTTCACGGGGAGCACGGAGCCAGGGGTCCTGAGGCTTGGGCTGTGGCCTTTGGTCCCCCACTGTGAAGCCAACAGAGGCACAAGGAGCTTGCGGGGTGAGCGCCCCACTGTCTTCATTAGGGGTCTCCCCGGGGCTCAACTCCTTCCTCGGCAGCCCCTCCCTAGCCGAGGAGGGGAGGAGCAGGGGGTCCTGCCCCCTCCAGGACAAGGCTCCTGGGACAGCTGACTGCTGCTAGGAGCTCACACCCAGCCCCTTCGGCCTGAGCACAGAGATGCGGCCGCGGGGCCCACCCTACCTGCTCCACAAGCAGTCCTTCCAGGAAAGCCTTCTGAGGGGCTCGGAGAGGGGGATTCTGGGGCGTTTGGGAGGAACACTAAGAGAGGTGCATAAGGGGGGAGGGGAACCCCGGGAGGGTCACAGGTCCCAAGGCCCTCTTGCTGGGCAGGACTGTGGCACACGGGGCCCCACAGGCGGCCGTCTGCGTCGTCCCGCAGCAGGAGAGGGCCTGTGCTGCCTGCCCCTCCAGGGTCCTCTCTCTGCGGGGTGACCCAAACATCCACTGCAGCCCTCCTGGGAGTCCCGCTGCTCCCCACTCGCAGCTGAGGACTCTCGGGTCACCCCCAGGTGGCCTGTCCTCTGCGAGCCGCTGGCCCAGGACCTGGGCCCCCTCGAGCCGTCGCCAGCCAGAACAGTAGGGCACACAAAACCATGTCCGCGTTGGAAGTGGGCCTACTGCTCACCGCAAACCACAGGCCCTGGAGCGCCCCGCGAGCTGGGTGGTGTTGGGGGGTGAGTTGGGACGCCCACCCTCATGTCCCTGCAGCTCTGAGGCTCTCTGAACAGAGACGAACATCCCGGCCCCCAGCACCACCCAAGACTCAAGCTTTCCCGCAGAAGGAGGCCGTGCTGCAGGGGCACGTCCCCTCCACGTGCCTCTCCTTCCCGGGATCCCGCCAGAGCCTCTCAGAGACGCGCCTGCTCTCAGCCGGGCTCACCTGCCGCACAAAGTGCAACGCCCACCAGGCACATTCCGGAGCCCCCCCCAGCCCTTCAGCTTGGCAGAGGCCAGGCTGGGACAGCAAGGCTGCTAAAAATGGCCCCGAAAGAGGCACAGGCGACATTCCTGTCATAGCGCAAGGAGCTCCAGGGCTGGCTTCCTCGGCAGCTGCTGTGGGGCAGACTCCCAGCTCCACCCAGGCCGCTGCTCATTCCTGACCCAGATACGAAGCCCCAAGCCGCTGCAGCCCGGAGCGGGCTAGGGGGAGGGGCCAGCTGCCCTGGGGGCTGCTGTGGGACCAGCCGCCCATCTGTCATTGTGTCCTCACCCCTGCGCTGTGCGTCGGACCCCAGATGCACGGGCACCTGGCTTCCCCGGGGAAGTCTGGCCGGCGAGGGTGCCCTCCCATCCCCCAAGGGGCCCCCGCTGCTCTCTCCAGGGCTGTGTCCGCAAGCCCAAGTGCTTCCACTTTGCTGATGGGCCTGGGTCCCCAGAGCAGCAGCCCAGACCATCGGAGGCACCCCGATCAGCAGCCCCCGGGCCCTGCCCAGGCCACGACTCGTGGGCAAGGTGCATCGAGTGGCATAGACTCCGGCCTGCCTGTCGCCCTCAGGCCCCGCCCCCACGCCTCCCCCTATGAATCCACGGGCACAGTGGAACAAGGCCTCTCTCGTGCCCCTTGGCCTGGGGCAGGCAGGGATTGAGCACCTGGCCACTGGAACTTGGAGGGTCTCCTTCCCAGCAGGCGTCCCCCACGCTCCGTGCTCTCCCAGCGGAGCTCGCTAATGACCGGGGAGGGAAGGAGGGGACGCATGTGCTCCCCTCCAGGAGGCCGGACTCAAGAAGCAGGAAACAAGCCTGCAGGTAGCGTGTCACCCAGCAGACCCCCAGCCCCGAGCAGACGCGACCTGCATGTCCGTCCCCACAGTCCCGCAGCCCTCGGCCCAGGCAGGGGGCCCCGGCGTGCTTGGCCCCCTCAGTGAGCTAACCCACCTGCCGGCCCCAGCCTGGGCCCAGCCTCAAGGGGGAACAGCCTCACTCTGGGTGGAGCTGGGGGCGCCGTGGAGCAGGAGTGGGGTGGGGGGCAGACCAGCGGTGGGAGAGGGACTATCCTCAAACAGGGGTACCCTGAGATCTCAGCTCCCCCTTCATGGCATCAAAGCACAGTGTGCAGGCAGGAGGCCTGCCAGGACTTCCTCTCTGAGGCCCTGGAAGCATCCTGCCCCTCCCAGAGGGAAACCCCATCTGCCTACATCAGAGGACTCCGCGGACGCAGTGCCGGGCCGTCCCAGGCCCACCGCCCATCACAGTCAGGGTGGAAGGCAGGTCCAGAGAGCAGGCATGGTGACTGAGGCCATGCACCTGGGGCAGGGGACAGAGGCAGAGGGTGGCTGGGCCCCGGGGAGGCGGGAGGGGGTGTAGACTCCCTCCTCCTGGCTGTCGCAGGCCAGGGGCACACCTGAGCTCTATGCTTTGATGTCCTGTCTCTGCCCGACAAGCCCTCTTAGCTCCCAGGGAGACTGTTAGAAGTGATTCTTAATTTGCCTTTTATCAGAGACCAGAGGCAAGAGTTGAAAGCCAGAGTCTGGGGTTTTCAAAAGAACCTGCAAGACGGGGGAGGGGCAGCGAAGCGGCCTCGGGCCTTGAAAGGAAGCAAACACACATCTAAAGCCTCCCCGGACCCCGCAGGACATGCGTCCCTGGCCTCTGATGTGGGGTCCTCGGCTGGGTTCTCAGCTTCCTCAGCACAGCACTGGGGTCGCTTCCTCTGGCTGTGCTTTCATTCGGATCCTACTAGAAGCCTGATCATCACAACCAAAGGTCAGGTGCACTCAGTCAATCACAGGCGGCCGAGGGGGCCGCACACCCACCCCCGGAACCTCTCCTCCAGGCTGGGGCTCCCTCCCAGGCCTTCCGGGCAAAGGGGAAAGGAAAGGAGGTGACCAGATGCAAGGAATGCAAAACGAGGCAGAAAGCTCGGTGTAGGTCACCCCCTGCCTGGCCCGGCCCAGCCATCGGGGCCTGGTCACTCGTCTGGGGCTCCGGGAGCAGCCGCCTCTGCCGTGTTACCCGCCAGCAAGGCAGACTCTCATTTGCTGAGAGGTCGCGGCAAAGTCCCCGGGCCAGCGGGCGGCTGGCAGCGTGTGAGGACAATGGGGAGCCCACCCCGCAGCTGGGCACCGCCCGCCAGAGGCAGGGGTGGGGAGGGAGGTGGCAGCACTATGTCCCACCCTCGGCACCTAGACCGTAGGTGCTTTCCTAAGGGGGGGGACATGCACAGAACATAAAGTCTGCACCTTAATCATCTCGTGTGCGGTCTGGGGCTTTATTTACACTCGCACTCACTGCCCATCTCCACGGCCTCCTCATCTTCCCAAACAGAAGCTCTGACCCCAGGCACCGCTAACTCCCCACCCCTCTCCAGCCCTGACACCTCCTCTGCTCTCTGAGTCTAGAGTTGGGCGACCCTAGGTCCCTTGGGCCCGAGGAGTCATGCCGTAGGGCTCTTTTTGACCAATTTTTCCGCTGAGCAGAACGTCCCCAAGTTCGTCAGAATGCCGGTCCTTGTCACGGCGTAGTGATATTCCATTGTGCGTTCTTTTACCACGTGCTGGGAAGTTGCTTGTATCGGGTACGATGAATGCAAGAAGGAAGACACGTACAGCCTCACAGAGCCCCGGGGGCAGGCGGCAGGGTGCCCACAGGCCCACGCGGGAAGGAACAGGGTCCAGGGGGAGGCAGAGCGAGAGGGGAAAATGTGGGTGAGGGCCTCGGATGCTTCCCACAAGACGGAAGTGGTAAGGCAGGGAGAGTGGGTACGGGGTGGCCCAGTTTGAGAGATTTCCTTGGGCACCGGAGCATGGGGCCATCCGGGGGACCTGGTCCCTGGCCCTGGGGTGATCAGAGCAGGTGAAGCTGGTCGAGGTGGAGGGCGGGCCCCAGGAAGTCACTCACCGTCCTGTCCATATGGGCTTGCGCTGAGTGAGGCAGTCCCTGCAGGGTCCTGGAGCCCCCAGGTGTCAATATCCATGGCATGGCTCTGATTAGGAATCGGGGTGACCTGTGGGCAAGGGGGAACCCCAAAGCCATTGCCAGCACATACATTATTCAAGAGCCCAAAACACGGGAACCCTGTGACCTCAGGGTGCTGGACGGCCCTTCCCTTTGCTGGTTTTCTGGTGCCCTTCCCTATCCACCAGCTGTTCGTTTGTCCCCAGGTGAGGACAGTGTCAGAAGCCTGGCGGGAAGGGAGAGGCGGGAGGGGACAGAGCACGAGACTCTGCCCTGGGGCTCAGGCTGCCCCTGTCCTCTCCCTCCCGGCACAAAAGATGAGAAAGGGCTTTCCCCACCTGAAGGAGGGACAGGAGGGTAGTTGCCTGAGCAGCCCCTCGAGGGCCCACCGGCCTCCCCCGCCACCCACCCAGCGGTCAACCAGCTGTTGCTCAAGGCGTGTCCTCCTCCACCCCTCCCCCACAGACCTAAGATGGAGTGAGGGCGACAGACTTCGATAGCATTTCCATGGATTCTGCAAAAACTGTCAGACTTTAAAGCCTAGGGTGCAAAAGAATCAGCCAGCCAGTGACAATTTAGGCAACCCCCCGCATATTGCCGGAGGAGCACCTGCAGGGTTTCTGAGGGCCCCTGGACATCAGCGACCTTGTGGCTGGTGTGGGAACAGAAGCTCTAAGGCGCACCAGAGCGTGCCGGCTCCCAGGGCTTGGGAAGCAGCCAGCAGCGCGGTCAGCCCAGAACTGGGGCATGTCTGAGGCAAAGGCACAGAGATGGGTAATGACGCGGGGGAGTAGTCGTGATGCATCTGTGAGCCACCTGGGGCCCGGAGCAGGGGCTGGCGGCACGGCCCTGCCCAGCCCGTTGGAGAGCCAGATGGTGAGATCCCGCTGTGTTGCAGGAGCGATGCCCAGAGTGAGAGGGCACTCATGGAGACCCGGGGAGTGTAATTTGGGCCTGAATTAAAGCATAGGAGAAATCATGGTAGCATGGCTGGACCTTGAGAAACGCAGTGGGGTGTGAACCCGCACGGTCAGGGGGCCACCTCTTGCTCGCAGGCCCAGGTCCCAAGGATGGGCACACTGTTCCGGGCCCCCGGTGCTTCCCAGTGCAGAGAGGGCCTGCCGGGGAAGACCCAGAGGCTCACAGCGGGGACTAGCTAGGAAGGGGATTGCACGGTCCGCCCGGGGCTCCCAAGCTCAGCTCCTACTGAGCATCAAGCCCTCCTGGGGCCAGGGAGCACCTCTGTCCCCAAAGCACAGTAAGCCCAGTGCCCGCTTCCCTGGTGGGGGGTGGGATCCGGGGGATGTCCATCCGCTCGGGCGGCTCCGCCCACACCAGCACCCTGGGCCACCCAAGGCCCTCAGAGTCTCTGGCTGGCAGAGAGAGCCCTGCAGCAGCCCAAGGGGGGTGGCGGAGGGTCAGGGGTACCCTCACCTCCCCCTGGCATCTGGCCAACATGCAGAAGCTGATGCAGGGGGCCGGGGCGGGGCTGGCAATGCTGCTTTTCCAAGAGACGGTGCCCGAGCTGTGGTCCAGCAACCCCTCTCGCACAGCAACGCCCTGCGATCGGGGACAGGTGTGTTTAGCACTGGGAAGAGCCCCGCTGCTTTGTCACGGTGCCCCGGCATCACTCCCTCTGTGCGGGATAAGCAGGGCAGTCTGGTCACCCTCCCCGGGCCCGGGGAGCCACGACGATGCCGCAGGCCCAGGAGCCAGAGCCCTGAAGATGGAAGGAACCAGCATCTTTTCTGAGGAAGGAGACACGTGTCCGAGGAATTTTCACCACCAGTTTTTCAGATCCTGCATTGTACCCTCTTCCCTATGATTTGAAAAAGGAGCCCACACTCAACTCACAGCAAAGTGCATGACGATCGTCTGCTGCACTGGAGAGGAAAGCCACAGGTGACTCGGGACGGCAGGATGTGGGCCGTGGCCACTGCGGGGACCGCACGGGTCAGCAGAGGGCACAGGCGCAGGTCCCTGGACACCCTCCCCCAGGCTCCCGGGCTCCTGGGCGGGCGTGTGAACCTCTGGCTGCTCAGATGCAGGCAGGATGTGGTCAGCACTGGGGAGGTGAGGCAGGAAAACAAACGGAATGAAAGGTCTCAGCTGCTTCCTCCAGCTGAGAAATGCTCTCCCGTGCATGGCCACATGGTGGGAACGGGCATGCCCGCCCTCGGGGGCGCTAGGGGCCCGCGGAGCCCTCTGCTTCTCTCCTTCCCTCTGGAGCTTCCACAAACACTCGGTGGTCCTGGGAATGGGCCCTCCTCCCTTTCCCAGGGCTCGCCAGCAAGAGCGGGAGAGAGGGGGACCCTGTCCCCTTCAGAGACACGGGCCAAGCAGGCAAACAGGGGTGTTCCCACAATTGCTTTCAGATCCTGGGCATCGATCACCAGGTACCTGGCACTGCCCGTAAGGCCGTCTGGGCCGCTGTCCCTGCAGGACAGAGCACCTGCTCCGGGCTAAACCCTGACCCTCCAAGAGCAGGGTCCCTGCCAGGCCATGACGCATGACGAGTTCCAGGAGGGATCACACTCGCACTTTTGAGAACACAGCAGAGGGACATGTGTGAGGGGGGCCGGGACCTCCTCGGGGCTGCGGGGCAGTCCTGCAGGGCAGGGTGGGTGCGAGGCCTGGGGGCCCCAAACAGGGTCCAGCGAGGGCCTGCTGTGCCGAGAGCTCTCGGGGCAAAGAGACCAGCGGGCAAGACCCGGGGTAGCCAGGCCCAGGCCTCAGCCGCCGCGGGGCCGTGCGGGCATCACAGACCCCCCACTAGGACAGTGGAGCGTCATTCCTCAGAGCCCTGGAGCCGGGAAGCCAGAGAGCAGGGAGCTGCAGGGTCCTGGCCAGGCCTCTCCCTCCCGTCTCCCAACAGCACCCTCTCCCTGGGCGGGGATTCCAGCCCGTGTCCCACCCGCGCCACCCACCCAAAGCCAATCACCTCCTGGGAGCTACTCACCACAGTTAGGTTCTCAACGGCCTTTGGGGGGCGCAAACTTTCCACCCACCGCATCTGGGAGGAGAAAGCAGAACAATGCAGAGGAGAGTGGGCGGGAGGGTGGTGTGGGCTGCCCCACCCAGGGGAGTCCCTGCAGACCCAGAGGGCAGGGGGGTCGTTAGCCTGCAGGCTGGGGAGCAGGGCCTGGAGGGGTCGGGACACGGTCCCCAGCACAGCACAGTCTCAGGGATGAGGCCCCCGGAAAGAAGCCCAGGCTTCCAGGGGAGCCGTCTCGATAGGGCTGGCCTGTTCGTAAGGGTCTTCTTTCTCTGTCCCCAGCACCGAGGCCGGCACCCCTGGGAGGCCTCGCTGGGAAGGGCAGGGTGCACACAGGCGGGAAGATCAACCTGAACAGGACATGGCCACGCCTCCCGCCCCAGCCTGCGGCCCCGTGGAGAAGCCTGCTGAATTAGGGAGCAGACAGGAAGGAGTGTGCGGAGCAGGTTCTGTACCTTTAAGTCCCAAGCAGGCTTCTCAGTGCAAAGTTCAAGTTGAGAAAGGCCTTTGGAAAGGAACAGTTGCATAAGTGTGGGATTAGCTGTACTGGATTATAAATAAATGGAGGACAATGAGAGGAGGATGCCCACCCCCGCCCCCACCACAAGACTCAGCTAAAGACCAGCTTCCTTGGTTTACTCTCTCATCCCCCATGGGGTCCTCAGCTCTGGCCACGCGCCCTTATCTCTAGGGTCCCACGGTCCTGCTCTGTGCTCCAGCTTCCCCTGAAGCCTCAGCCCTCAGGGGGTTCACCTGCGGACCCTGAAGACCGGGCTGAGCCAGGACTCCTCAGTCCTCTGAGGGGCAATGCTCCCAGCCTCCCCCCATCCCAGAATCTGGGTGCTACTCTCATTTCCACATGGACAGATGAGTGAACTGGTCAGGCAGGACGGGTCAGCTCCCTCGTGCCCAACATCTGGGGAATTCATGACAAATCGGGCTTCGAGCCGACTCTCTAAACCCCATCCACGCTTCCGGATCAAAGCGCAGACACCACTCGTGTCTTCGACGAAAACTGCAACTGGACCTTGAGAAGAACCGTAAGGTCCGGAAAGAGACGCGGGCGGTTGTTGTCTCTTCCTTCAATCCTGCAAAGGCTCTGTCCTCGCAGATGGCCCAGAGTAACTGGGGCCACAGTTCCTACTCGACTGGTGACTGCTGAGACCCAGGCAGCTCTCTCTCCATCCCTTACACCTTTGTCTCTGTTTCTTCGTGTGGTCATTCAACAAAGGGTAGCGAGCTTCTTCGATGACTAGGACTGGGATTGGGCGGGGAGGGACACAGGTGAAAGCTCTCTGGTCACCCAGGAGACAGGCTTGCAAACAGTAACTGTAATGAAGAGTGTGGAGGGCGATGATGGGCATTGTGCAAAACCTACGAAAGCACCAAGAATCGCGGAGAAGTGGGAGCCCAGGTCTCTGGGGAGAGCAGCAGGCTTTGCAGAGAGAGTCCTTGCTCCCCTTAGCAGAGCCTCGTGGACACATGGTCCCTTGCAGGGCCGATGCTGGAGGAATGGCAGCGCACTGCTGACCGCACCCCGGGGCACAGACGGCGATGACGCCAGCCCGTGAGGTCCAGCCCTCCCCAGCCCCCACGTGACCCTGGGGAAGGAGCTCGATGTCTCCATGCTTTAGCTTTTCCCCGTATGGAATGGAGACTTGTAGGCAGGCCCCACACTGCCAGCGGTGAAGGCGACAAGCTGCTCCTGAAACAGGCAGAGACCCCCAGGATGTCCGAGACAGGGCTGGTCTGATGGGGACACAGCCCCTTGCTCGGTCCCCTGGGAAGCACACAGACCCTGAGGGCCCGTCACGATTCCCTCAAAGACAGACCCACTAGGAGTGGTGGAGAGCAAGGCGTCCAGGATCCCGGGAACAGACCTGCCTCCAGGGCAGGCCTTAGGGAGTTGGCGTATCTCATCAGCCAACAGAAGGTGGAAAGAGGAGGACTCCGCAGGAATGAGCTGAAGTCAGGGTCTCACCTGGTCCAGCCCCGATGTCCAGGACACCTGAGAGGGGAGCTGGCAGCCGCCACCGTGCGCGTGCACCGGCATCTGCTGCGAGGCTGGGAAAAGCCAGCACTGGACCTCGGAAGCTGAAGAAGACCGAAGACAGGTTGCACCCTGCAGTGGCTCCAACCTCCCTGCTGCTCCCAAATCCTGCCCCAGTTTCTCCCGGGGACAATCCCAGCGGAGGGTGTGAGAGCCATGCGGGAGCCCTGGGGTGAGAGGCTGGGCACGTGCTGGAGCTCAGGGCAAGTCCAGGCGGCAGCGTGCAGGAACATGGGGACCTCGGTCCCCTAGCCGCAGGGAGAGGAGCGCCCCGTCACCCCAGCACAGCCCCATGCTGAGCCAGGCTTGTCTGGGTGGTCTCTGGGCTCCCTGGCTGGTGCCTTAGGAAGGGGAGAGCAGCGTGGAGGTCCCTGTAGCCCCCAAGCCTAGAGTTACTAGCACATCCACCCTCCGGACCCGAGGGGACAGCCAGGGCCCTGGGGGCAGACCTCCTCTCTACTCGGAGCATGTAAGGAACAGCCTGATCCCACAGGGTCTCTGTGTCCCCTTTGTCAGAGCTGGCATGTCCCCGACAGGCAAAGTAAGGCAGGATATCCACTGAGGAGACTCTCTGGCTCTGCGACTCGGGAGGCTAAGTCCAAGCAAGGTAGAATTCCAGGTACATTCCGCACTAAATCAGGGCATTACTCAGGACGTGGAGGGGCAGGTGTTCCTCTCACCCCCACCCCCACCGCAGGACACCCGGGTCTGGGGGGCCCCCGCCCGCGCAGGACTGTGCTTCCTTCTCCGCCCGTCCGCTTCTGGGTGTGGATCCGTGGTGCCGTCTGGCGAGGCCCGGGGACCCCTTCGTGGAATAGCGTACTAAAACGAATAAAATACACGGGCTTACAAAAGAAACTAACGGGAGTGCGCACGAGAGCTATAGAAACTTTTCTTCAAGTCTGGAATGTTGTTCTTTGTGAGATGCCTGTAAGGGTCTGCATTCGGCCTGGAGGGCCTGAGACCCCGCCCTGCGGTCCCGTCCTGTGGGCGCTCGTGGTAGGGCTGCGCTGGGCACTTACAGCTCAGAGGAAACAAACTTTTCCTCCTGCACATTTGCACTCCCCTGAATGTTATCCATACCCTGCCTTAACCCCAAGCGGACCCAGGCTTAGGAAATCCCAATGCAATGTCTTCAGCCGGACGGTGTGACAGGTGTATTCGCACAGATCCCACAAGCAGCTCGCACAGATCCAACCACAGCTAAAAAACAAGGACTGAGCTCCTGGACCAAGTCGGCCTCTGATCGTCTCTCCCAAGGCCACCGGCTTGCAACAAAGTCCTGGGCCCAGCTGGGAATCCACGTCCCAGCACCCCATCCGTTCTGCCAGGACCTGGCTGCGAGCCGGGGCCCCAGGGAGACTTCGGAAGGCACTGCACCACTTCCCTCCATCCAAAAGCCTGGAAGACAGCAGAGATATCTGGAAAACAGATTCCCCTGAAAGAGTTTGGGGCCGGCTGCCAGGGAAGGATTTTCCGATGATTCTGCCTGCAACCTGAAGTTTCCAGAGAGCTACACAGAACGGCCGCATCTTATACATCAGACCCGTAAATCATGGCTGTTTTTGAAAGAGAGGGTTGTGTTCCCGCCGATGGGAGCGCGTCTGCGGAGACACGGGACCACGCGGTGCATTTGCTCGTGCAGAGCGCCCGGCCGCTGTTTTCTTGACATCAGAGCCCCGAAAGCCGGGGATGGGGCGCGTCCCCTCCCCATCTGGCCATGTGCTCAGGACTCACGCTCAGGATGAACACAGTCTGCACGAGCTCTCTCTCTGTCTCTCTAAGGTGAAATTGGGCTGGAGCATGAAAACCCCCAGACTGCTTTAGCCACGTTTCTGTGAGCAAAATCGGACTTGTAAGTGTCTGAACTATCGGAGCAGCCGGCCCCCGGCCTCCTGACTCATGCCTGGAGAGGATTATTTATAGGATGGGGACACTTTGTTTATACAGTTGAGTGTTTCCTGGGCTGAGTCCCCTCTTCCCCCCTCAGTTACAGTTGCCCCTCAAAACAATAGAATTCTTTCTTCCCTTTCAACTTTCCCTGAAAACACAAAAACAAGGAAAAGGCAAGTAGAAAAGATACTCTAACTAAAGGATTCTTTCTTCTCCAACTAAAACCTTATCCAAATGTGACTTCCTTAAGCTGCAGAAGGGAAAAAAACACTCTGGAGCCTTGTGTATAATTATTAGAATTCTTAGAGACAAGTCCTCAGGCTACACATGGTTGCCCGAGGCCCCAGGTCTGTCGCAGCTGCCCCGGGGCGGGGGGACTTACAGAGCCCTTCAGGCTCTCAGACGAAGGCAGCCCTCTCCCCAGCCAGCCCACGTGGCTGCCCACAGCCTTCAGCGGCGCCCACCTGCAGCGGAAGAGGGCCTGCGGTAACAACATCGCAGGGGGACCCAGAGGACGAAGGAGGGAAGGAAGAAGCTCCACTCTGGATCTCGTTCTAGAAAGAAACAGCCGAGAAAACAAAACATGCGGGTCCCAGGCTGCTGGCAAAGCCACCATGGGGAAGGTGGTTCCCGATGGCAGGAAGCTGACCCTCGGAGGACAGGGCCAGGCAGCTGCCCAGGAGGATTCCTCTCGTGGGGACCCAGGGTGTGCACAGGGGACAAGGCTGAGCGGGCGCCGAAATGCAAGGGGAAAATGGCAGCCAAAGCACCGCACATGATAGGAGAGGAGCTGGGTGCTGGCGGCCAAAGCACCACGGATGATAGGACAGGAGCTGGGTGCTGGGGGCCAAAGCACCGCGGATGATAGGACAGGAACTGGGTGCTGGGGGCCAAAGCACCGCACATGATAGGACAGGAGCTGGGTGCTGGGGGCCAAAGCACCGCGGATGATAGGACAGGAGCTGGGTGCTGGGAGCCAAAGCACCGCGGATGATAGGACAGGAGCTGGGTGCTGGGGGCCAAAGCACCGCACATGATAGGACAGGAGCTGGGTGCTGGGAGCCTCGCTCGCTGGGCTAGAGAAACAGCGGAGATCCACATCCCACTTGACGTGAAGACCGCGTCCTCGTGGGAAACTGAGCAGAGGGAGCTGCCCGAGAGAGATCGTGTTCGGTTGACATCCAACAGGGTGACCCGGTGCGGGTGACGCCCACGTGTGCCTGCGGTGATGCACACGCAGGTAGATACACACGTGTGCCTACACCCCTCCCGCCGGGACCTTGAACCGGGACCCAAATGCAGCAAATGCAAACACTGCGCCGTGAAGATGAAATAATTTCCAAAGGCCAACGTGTTGAAGGCATTAATAGGGGCACTTTCGTAGATAAAATGACCCAGCTGTTAACATAGTTTATAAATAATTGAAAACCTGCTCTGAACCAAATTGGACTTGGAGTCACTTGGGCGAGGGGAGAGCTGAGCCGCGCCGGGGCCCCGCTGTGAAGCCGCCTGCAGCGCGGCCGAGAGCATCCCCGCACGGGCAGCCCCCAAGGCTCCCTGCAACAGCTCCCACGGATCAGCAGGAGACAAATGTTCCAGTGTTGACGGAAAGGCAGGTGTGGGGTAAACAGTGTCCTGGCCCGGACACTCCCTGGGCCCCTGACCACAGAGGCCGGTGTGACCCCGACTCCGACTCCCGCTGCTTGACCAAACTGGGCAAACTCCCTGCTCGCTGGGTAAACACACGGGAGCCGGAGACCGAGCTGCCCTCGGCCTTCTCACGAGACGGCAGGAAGTCGACCGACCCAAGTTTACCAAAAGCTAGCTTCCCTTGAGTGTGGGATTCAGTTTTTTGAGAGACTCTGCAGGCTGCTTCTGTTTCCCCTACTTTGTCACCGAATCTTCAGTGCCTAATTATGAAGGAAAGTCACATTGATGAGCTCTAACCCTGAGCCCCGTAGCAGGGTCAGTGGATACAAACAAGGATGCCTGCCTCTTCCCTTCCTCTGCGCCAGCGAACACACGTGCGCACACACGCACATACATATGCACACAGACGTGTGCGCCCGACACTCTCACGTGTATGCGTGCACACAAACACACACACAACACACGGGTACGCCCGTGCACATGCATGTACACGCATGTGCACACATACGCACACTCTATGGAGTCTGGGGACGTGCATTTAACAGCCACCCCTGAGGTGTGAGAGTCGCTGCTTTCAGGAGAGCAGGCTTCAGGCTTCAGCCGGGAACATAAACGCATGCATCACCCAGAAGGGCCTGCAATCCCCAGTTCTCACACTGGCCCGTGAGGCTGGTCACGGGAATCTCACTGTGCATCCCCGGCACCGGTCTGCAAACTCCCAGGGTCCTCCCAGCCCCGGCAATGCATGTGGTTCCTGGTGAGGACAAAATGTAGCTAATCTCGGCAATTCAGGAAGCCGGGGAAGTGCCCCGCAGGAATGAGGTCAGGGCCATTCTCGGGGTGAGCTCATCCGTGCCAGCAAAGGCTCCAGGGGCATTATCAGGGCCCGGGACAGCCCCCGGCAGCCCCACCTGGCCCGGTGCTCCCCGCCTTCTGCAGGACAGAAATCCCAAGTCAGGGGAGAAACTGATAAAGCACATGATGTAATGAAAACTCCCCGAGACAGCTTTCTCTCCAGCCCAGCCCCTCAATAGGTCTATTCATCACAAGGCTGTCTCGGAAGGGCGGAGTGAGCGCTCCCCTCCCGGGAATGATCTGATGGCTTCCTGCCAGGTGGAAGGGGCTGGGAGAGTCTCCCCTCCTTTGCAGGTGTCCTAGCAGGGAGGCAGGGACCCACGGAGGCCAGGGGCAGCCGGCTTTGCCCTAGTCCAGGAATGGGGAGGAGGCCAGCAGGTCTTGCTTCCCCAGAGCACCACGGGTCCCTGCAGCAGTGCAGCACCCTCCCGTCATTCCCTGGGAACGCACAGCCTTTTCCCAGAACATCTGGGCCACAAGGCAGTTCCCCCTCCAGGTCTGTCTCCAGACACACTGTTGTTCTAGAACTGTGTCCTCAGAAACACATGGAGAAGACTTTTTTTTTTTTTTAAAGACAAAGGCTCTTCTACCTGCCTTGACCTTTCAAAGATGGATTTTTCTGGGGCTCTCTTGGAGTATACCATGTCATCATCATGAAAGTGAGCTCATCTAGACTCGGCCCTGAAGTCAGTCACCAATGAAGTCACAGATCAACCCAGGGTCTAAGATTAGAATTCAAGGAGTAGGAAAGCATTTGCGTCCTTGTTTTCCCAAACCTCTGCAATGGGGGAAATGGATTTATCTTTGCCCAGGCTCGGGTGCCTGAGTGGTCCATCACACCCGGGACAGGAGTCGTGAAATACTCAACAGTCAAGCAGGCCTTACGTACCTGTGTCCTTAGCTGAAAGGAGCAATAGCTACCGTCCGCTGAAAAGACAATAGGCTGGGTCTCCTTCTGGAAAGGGTCCACAGAATGAGAGTGGGGAGGCGGGGCTGCAGGGCTGCGAGCCTGCCCCTCGGCGCACCCACGGTGACACCACACCTGCACTGAGCCTCCGCCTGGGGGGGTTTAACCGTTGTGCTTTTTGAATTAACGCCTGGTAAGTGTTTCTAAATCTCTAGGTACTACTGAGTTGTTCAACTGCAAAAGTAATGCATACTTGTTGGGAGATAGTGAATATTGAATTTATAGAGCAAAAAGGACCTCCCCGTAATCACGCCCCTCCTGCCTCCCAGAGGGATTGTCCCAGCCCGAGTCTTCTCCGTCGCTGTCTTCTGTGAACGCTTTCAGACCTCCACGTGTGTGTGTGCATCGCGTGGGCCGGGGAAGGTGGCTTCTTGCTTTTTGTTTTTAAAAATTTAACTAAGTGACCACACGAATGTCTAACTTCCATCTTATCCTTTTCCCTCCTGCTTTGACCCAGAGAGGCACCGGCGCTCTCGAGCACAGGGGACTCTTGGAGGACGACTGAAACTTGAAGCATAAAACGCAACCCTACATGCGCTGGCTACTCGCTGCACCGAAGGTCCCGGGAGGAAGGGACTGCCAGCTCACACATGTGCTCTGAACAGAGAGGCTTCCGAGTTCTGAGGAGCCGACTCTGTGATGGGCCTCAGTCAAAGACGATCGAGAGAAGGGGGCCCCAAAGCAGGACACGGGAAGCGGGGGGAGACCCAGGACGCATGCCTTGTTTTAGGCTGGTGGAGAGTGAAAAAAAATACTGGTGTATTCGTGTTCTAAGCAGACCTGCTTCAATCTTTTAAAAATGTGTCCTGGGCATCTCCCTCCGTCCGATACACATACAGACATCACATGACTCTGAGCAATGCATTGCATTATAGACTTTCTATAGACTGTCATTTCTTTGTCAACCCTTATTGGCAATTATTTAAGGGTTTTTATGTACTTATTACCCGTTACAGACCGTGCTGCAGTGAGATTTCTTGAACCTGCCTCTTTACAACCAGATGCAGAACAGAATTTCCAAAGAATAGAATCCTGAAAGAAGAATCACTGGGTAAATACGGTATGCAACGTTTCAATTTTGTTAAATATTGATAAATTACCCTGACAAACAGTCCTTGAAAATGCTCACTTTCCTGAATCCTACTCTTATTACCATGATTTTTATGTATTAACTTGGGGGGCAGGGTAGAAGATGGTCTGTTCTATCTAGAAAATAATTTTTAGACTTTCCATCCATGAATATGGTGGATTTCTCTCGCTCAAGCCTTCTTTTAGGGTGACTTGAAGAGCAGAAACGTATCGTCTCTCAATTCTGGGGGCCAGAAGTCCAAGGTTAAGGTGTCCAACGGGACTGGTCCCTTCTGGTGATTCGGGGGAGAGTCGGTTCCACTCCACTCTGCCAACTTCTGAGGTTGGCGGGCCATCTTTGGCTTATAGAAGCATCACCCGTCTCTGCCCCCATCCCCACGTGCCTTCCTTCTGGAGTGTGTGTGTGTCTCTCTCCCTCTCCAAATTTCTGCTTTTGCTATGGTCACCAGTCACGTTGGATTAGAGGCCCCCCTACTCCAGTATGACCTCATTCTCGTGTAACTAATCACAGCTGTAATGACTTTGCCTCACACTCCAAAGCATTGGGAGTTAGGACTTCAACATACGCCTACAAGGGGGGCACGAGTCAATCCAGACCAATACGTATGACGCGTATCTTTTTACTTTTATTATGCAACATTGTCAGATTTCAGTAATCACATAAATGGGACCTTCTTGTTTAAAAAATTACATTATTCTGTGGCTGAAATTTAGAAAATTCATTTTATCTTATCAATTTATCTTGGGTCCAGCAATGCAATTTAACAATTTTAGTTCAAATTAGTGTAACGGATTATCTTGGATTTCTTACATGTGAATAATAAAATTGCATCTCTCCCTTTGAAATATTTCGATGTTTTATTTTTCACCGTTTTTGTTGTTATCTCATAAACAGTGTTGACAACAGTGTTAGGCAGATAAGTGTTTTTTTCTGACAATAGCGGAAGGATTTTTAAATGTCATTATTGCATATGGTGCTTATAATATGTCTATCTTATATGCCTTTTTGCTCTATCCAACTTTTCTCTCAAGTGTGTTCTGCCTTTTAATGGAAAATTATATGCAAAGCTTTTTTTTGTGGAATCCCTTGAAAACCACTCAAATAATGGCGGACAGTTTCTTTACGGTCACACAAGTCTTAAACTGTGTGAGCACAACACCTCCAGGGGATGGCCAACTTTGACTATGTTTTCCATTGCTTCCATAATCTTTGGTACGTCCAGAATCCTTCTCATGCCTGAGGCACTTTGAAGTTACTGACTTCGGTTTCTAAGGGAATCGTCAATTCTGTCTGGATTTCCAAATTTACTGTTATAAAATTGGTAGATTAGCCTCTTAGATTTGAACTCTTTGCATCTCTAATGCTCCATCTGCTTGAGCAGATCTGCAAGACGTTTCTAAGCACTTGTCTAAGTGCTGGGGGAGGGAAGAGCCATTTCCCAAGAACCAGACGGGGATTTTATGGGTCTTATCTACTGTTGTTTTCCACTTATTTACGTTTCAAAATCTACCACATTTGTTTTCATTCCTTCTTTCCTCTAGGTTTCCGTGGCTGGCCCTTTTCTAGCTCCGTGGGTTAGCACTTGGTTCAAAGTCTTCCTATCATATGTGTTTCTCATTCAATAATTGTAGGTTCTCAATTTCCCTCCACGGGTCCCTCTGGTTCTTATGCCATCAGCTCGGCGATATGGTCCTTTCCTTTCTGCTCATTTCGAAATACACGGGATTTAGCCCGGATTTCCTCTCTCAGACGAAAGCGGGTGAGTGCGGCGCAAATCCAGACTTCTGAGGAGAGAGAGTTCGGCACCGCTGCTCTCCTGCTGGTACTTCTTGTAATCGAATCAGTTGAAATGCAAACCAACACTCCTCGGCAGGAGAGGAAATTGTGTGCACAAAGAACCCTGACAGTGGGCCTGGGGCTCAGACATAGGGTGGGGGGGCGCTGCCCAGCCCCAGAGGCAGCAGGCCAAGCCCAGCAGGGCTCCCAGGGGCTCCCAGCCTTCGGTCTACTGGTGGCCTGGCGCCGGTCGGGCCCTCACGGGCACGCAGGTTGAGAGCCCTGAGCAGGAGCCCTGGGTAGAGCAGAGCACGGTGAGAGGCGGGCCCGGGACAGCCGGCTCTGCATGCCAACCCTCACGCCCTCAGGGGCAGCCGGGGCAGGCTGGCTAGTAACTGGACTTCCTGACTGCATGCCCTGCCCTCTGGTCCAGAGAGAACAGACTCTCCGGACTCTCTCTCCTCAGTCCCAACTCTGGGTCACTCCATTCTTTGGCCCCCAGTGCTTTCCAGGGCACCGCCAGAAATCCTCTATTTGAGAATGTGCGGCAAACACAGGCGGTGAGATCCATTTAGGAGTTAAACGGTATTTTACGGGCAATGCAATCAGACTCTTGTCCCTTCCCCACAGGTCTTTGCATCCTAACACCTCCTAAACTCCTTGATTTATGACCTTCTGTCCCTCGTCTCCCCTGTTTATCAGGGCTGGCAGCCTGAAATCCATCCTTCTTTTCCTTTGCTCTGGAAAAATCTCCTGGGTGGCTATCGTATGTCTGAATGTCCAGACGGCCCTGTAGGTCCGAGAGCCACTCAGAGCGTAACCTTCAGGCCCAGCCCCCTCACCCTCTCCAGCCCATCTGTCTTACAAGCCCCGACAGCCTATCAAATTTTATAGCCGGTCCATTGTGCTTGGAGTCTGCGGGCCCGGCCTGCAGAACAACTGTGCACAGCTGGGCGGCCAGACCGGAAGCCGGCAGAGTCCTCTCTGCCTGCGACCACCTTGGCTTCACCAAGTGCCCTTTCGGTCGCTCCATTAGGATTTCTCCACCGCCTGGGCCTGCCCTGCAGATTCAGGAGAGTAACAAAGAAAGACCCAGAGGGGCAGGGCCTGCGTTCCCATTTGCATACACAGGCTCTGGAAAGCTTACTGACCTAGGAAGACCAAAGAAACCTGAGACTTCTTCTTTGCAACAGGTGGGATGACAACGATGGCTGTCAGGAAGTTAGTTACAGATAATTCATGGGCCTCTTCAATGGGAGGACGCCTGGCAGCTGCTGGAGCGGGTGTCGGCCCAGGTGGTGCGGGCGTGCGCGTCGAGGGGGGCCAGGCCCACCTGCACAGGGCTCCCCTCATCAGGAAGCTTTCTGGGCAGGCTGAGACCTGGACCCCATGGGCAGCCAACTGCCGGGAGTCCGGGGTGCCCTGCGTCGACCCAGGGGCAACGGGGCCACACCCACGTTCATCCTTAAAGAGCAAGAAAATTCAGACTCCATCTCCAACATGGATGGAGCCCGAAGACATTATGGTCTGGGAAAGAAGTGGTCACAGAAGGACAAATACTGCATGAGGTTCATCTTAGAGGAACTCCCTAGAGTGGTGTTGAGATTCACAGGGACAGAAAGTAGAATGGTGGGGGCCAGGCGCTGAGAGAGGGAGGAACGAGGGGTCATTCTTTAATGGGACAGTTTCGTGGGGGCGGACACACAGATCTGGGCAGACCTGGGACAAGAGGCGTCGTCAGTCCCCATTTCTTCTTGAGGACCTTGGAGACACAATCTGCAATCTCATCAAGGCTCAGCAGGGTCAGCTCAGGGCGGCCGAGGAGCCAGAAACATCCGACACGGCCGCTGGGGTCTAAGACCAGGGCTCTTGAGAGACAGTCAGGAAGAGAGAGTATTGCCTTTTCTAAGCTAGTCTCAGAGTTACACACTGGTCAGCAAACCCAGCCCGTATTCCGGGGGTGAGGGGGTATGCTGGCCTCTGCACGGCGGGCGCGTCCCGGATCTCAGACGGGTTCTTAAACCTCCAGCCTCGCACCATGACCGCGTGCCAACTGCGGGCAAGTGTCTCTGAGCCCTGGTCTCCCTGCCGGAGGGTTGTAAGGCTAACACAGGTTGCATGTCCCAACACAGTGCTTATCCGTCAGTGCGAATGTATTATTGATCATGCCACCCTGTAGAGAGACTGATCAACAGTTTTACGAATCAGAGCTTGGGAAGTTGCTGAGAGAGCTTCAAGTTCGCTAAGCTGATCCGGGGAAAGAGCCCAGCTGAAAGTCATCTCTTAACCCGGTGTGATGAGTCTCCTGACTGCTGAAGAACCCAGTGTGATGAGTCTCCTGACTGCTGAAGGCAGGCAGGGGCTTTGTGGTTCTGTTTTGTTTTGTTTTAAGATTTTATTTATTTGACAGAGAGAAACACAGCGAGAGAGGGAACACAAGCAGGGGGAGTGAGAGAGGGAGAAGCAGGCTTCCCGCCGAGCAGGGAGCCCAATGTGGGACTCGATCCTGGGTCTCCGGCATCATGACCTGAGCCGAAGGCAGTCGCTTAACCAACTGAGCCACCCAGGCGCCCGATTGTGTTGTTTTATTGAGGGAACTATTGCCAGAGGGATGCCAAAGAGGAGTCTCAGAAGGAGTGCTACGGCTGCAGGACCCGGGGAGGGGGGGGGAGCCAGGGCCCCCGGGGGGGAGGGGCGGGAGGCAGGCAGTCACCGGGACCAAGGTGGGGAATACAGACAGAGCTGAGAAAGTGCTCAGGAGTCAATGTTTGCAGCCTACAGTGTTTTGCTAAGAACTGGCACGGTGGACACTGGCCCCGAGCCCGGGAGACCGCGGGGAGGCCTGGGGGATGAGGCCAGTTCTTGACCTGCAGGCCAGGACTTGGGGACAGAAGCAGGGCCTTGTCCTGGCCTCCTAACATCAGGGTGCCCGTCGCAGCCTCTCAGCGGCCCGTGGGGGAGCTTTCTCGGGGCCCACCTGGCACAGCCTTCTGTCTGCTAGGATCCACAACCCGTCACGCGGCCACGGCCCTGTACTTGGGGGGACCGCTACAGACAGGATGGAATCAGGCTGCAGACACACCAGGGCTCTGGGGGTGTGGCCTCTGGGCTCAGGCTCTGGGTGCCGGGGAGGATGCGGGAGGTCAGGATCACCCAGTGGTGGCACCCCCCCAGTGACTCACCCCGTTGTCCCCTGTCCCCTGAGGCACCTCTCCTCTTGTTGGTCACGTCCCTGTCACCTCGGCTGAAGGCAAGTCTTGGAGCTGAGCCGGTCGTCCGCGGTCAAGCGGGGCTGTGCGATGAGGAAGTCCGGCACACGGACGGGGGTGGAGGCGCCTCTGGACCGTGGCCGAGGCTGTGCACTGGGCTCGGCCAGCACCACCTCGCCGACCGCAGAGGCACCGTCTCAGAGGGGAAGCCTCTCAGCTGTTTCCGTAGGCCGGGGCGCGGAGCACCATTCCCCAAAGGAAGAGGAGCCAAGAGGCAGAGGCCTCCTGCCCCGGGCACGCCAGAGAGGGGTGCAGGGGGACCTCTGGGCCAGACAGCTTCTCTGATGACAACCAGTGGTCCCCAGTTCCTGGAGTTCATACCTCTGTGTGTGTGTGTGTGCACATGTGTGGATCTGTGCTCGTGTGTGTTTGTGAGTGTGTGTGTTGTGTACACATGCCCTTGAGTGTAGGGCTGAGTGTGCATGTGTGTGTCGGTGAGTGTTGTGAGCGCGTGTGGGTGTGCACGTGTGTGCGCACAAAGCTGGGCCTGTGCTCGGCTTGCAGCAGGTGGGCTGCGGTGAGGGCGAGGGCGTGCCGCTCCCAAGACGAACCCCCAAGACCGCGATTCAGCCTCGCTCCCCCTCCGGCCTCCCCCTGCTCGCTGCTAGGGTGGACAAGCCCCGGGACCGGGGGCAAGGACCTGAGGAAGCGATCCTGACACTGGCAGTGCAAGGGTGAGAGGCTCTGAGCAGCGGCCCCAGGCGGGCTTCACCTGGGTTCCCGGCGTGACACCGAGTCTGGACAGGTGCCCAGCGAGCAGCAGGTGCCCTGAGAGGTCCCCCAAGGCAGGGCAGGGGTGTGGAGGGGCAGCGCTCCAGCTGGCGGACCTCCACGGGCGGAGCGAGGAGACGGGGGCACCCCAGAAAGACCCCAGCTGAAATGTGGGTTTGCCGACACCGCCCGCGAGCGCGCGTCAGGAACCAAGGGCACGCTGCGGCAACTGAGGACGGGGTGCTGGGTCTGCAGGGACGCCCGGAGCTTAGCGGCGCAGCGGGCTGGGGCCGCGGGCGGCACGCCGGTCCCTCCAGACTGTGGGCTGGGCCCAGGCATCATGAGGCGGAACATCCAAGGTTCTTGCTGGTTTCTTCTGCTGCTCAGAAGAACCTGGGGGAGGAGACCGACGGCGATAGAGCCGCAGGGTGACCGTCCAGGCTTTGTCAACATCTGAGACGGACCAAAGCGTCAGAGCGCTCTTGAGACCACAGGACCCTGACAAGAGACTGAGCAGGCTCCTCACACGTCCTCCCGGTGGGACACAGAGCCTCTAGAAGGCTGGGCGGAGTTGCCTCTCACCCGCCTGCAGGAGCCTCAAGGTGACGAGGGGCTGGTCTCAAGGACAGCTGTGGCCGGGCTTTGTCTGATGGAGCCGCCCCAGGGGGAGCCACAAAGACCCGCAGAGGGTCTGAAGGAACTATCAGCAAAAGGCTTCCAGCTTGAACCAAAAGGAAGAGGCAGTTTGAGGCCCGAATTCTGCCATCAGGAAGCAGACTGAGACACTCAGAGACGAGGAATTTCCATCTCTGATGAGGCTGGAGGAGCACGAATCCCGGTGGGGCCAGACGGTAGACAGAGGAAGGCAGCTCAGAAGTGGCCCCCAGGGCTCCCCACCTCTAGGTATCCGTGCTCTGGATCTCCCATCCGTGGGGGCAGAGGTGAGGAGATGTCCCCTCCAAGACTGGGCTGCGAGAGACAGTGACTTGTGTTCACTGGAGCTCGCTGTCCTTGGCTGCCTCGCCTCGGGAAGCCAGCGGCTGCACTGGAGAAGCCCGCATGGCCGGAAACCTGGGACCGCTGCTTGGGACAGCCCGCGAGGAACCGAATCCTGCCTGCTAGGACGCAGGGCACCAGCTCTGCCGGCACGCATGTGTGCACCGACCCAACCTGCAGAAGCTGTGCGGCCATCGGCGTTGTCTCTGGGCTCTGGGTTCGGGGAAGTGAGCAAAGCAGGAAAAGCTGGCCATCTTCACCGTACTGGCCTCGCCCGGGAGCTGGGGTCACTGGGTGTGCAGGAAGACCGTGGCGCAGTGGCCTGCAGAATATTTAGGAATCAGCATCCCTAGGACAGAAATGCACGTCACTTCTGGCCGTCCATGCAGGGACCCGGGTGTGATGGCAGGATCTGGACCTCAGCAGGGGTCCAGTGTCTATCTGGGGAAGCCCTCCAGGGACACCGAGGCAGGCCGCAGGCTGAGAAGTGTGCCCTTAGCGGCAACCAGAGAACTCTGGGCTCCCAGGTGCCTCCATGGAGCTCACCTCCCTGAGGATCCGGGCTATGGCTTCTGTCCCGCTCCATGTGAGGGAAAGGACACGGTGCTAGTCTGAGCCCCAGCGGCCGATCCCTTCGGTCACAGCAGCTCAGCCTATACCCCGGCCTACGTCCATCGTTAGGGAGTCGGTGAGCACAGGAGACAGTCAAGGGAGGGCACTGAGGGAGTGGGAGACCCTTCAGAACAGCCCCTGCCATGGGTTGCCTTGTGACCCAACCCTCAATACCTGCAATAGACCTCATTTGGAAGTAGGGTGTTGCAGATGGTCAAGTTTGAGTGAGGTCACTGGGCTGGGCCCTGATCCGGTATGACCAGGGGCCTTATAGAACAGGGAATTTGGACCCAGAGAGAGACCTGCTCCCAGACAGGAAGGCAGAGACGGGGGGCACATCTACCAGCAGAGGGAGCAAAGGTCGCAGGTCACCCCTATGACCTGGGGGAGGGGCTGGGCCAGATGCTCCCTGGCGGTCTCAGAAGGAGCCAGCCCTGCACCACCTCGGCCTGGGCTTTGGCCTCCTGAACCATGAGACCAGAGGTTCCTGCTGGTGAAGCTGTCCGGCGTGCGGTGCTTCGTTCCAACGGTCCCAGGACCCTCGCCCGCCAAGTGAAGAGCGTGTTTCCAGAAGCAGCAGCAAAACCCCCCACCGTGTGCAGCGCCGAGGGGCCCAGAGCACAGGGAACATGTTGCCTCGCATCCGTCCCAGCAGGCCTGTTCCCAGTCTAGTGCCCCAACTGTACAAGGATGGTGACAAGCAGCCCGTCTACACAGAGAACAACCCACTTCCAAAAGCCTTCTGTCCAACACTTCCCCCCTTGATTTTTCACGCCTGGGGCCTTTTAGAGGAAAAATAATCCAGTTGGCGTTGAGTCCCTGGGCCCGAGCTCAGCACAAAGTTGTTCAGAAGAAATGCTTTATGTCCTCCGTGGGCCTCTCTTCTCAGAAAGAGGAAATCCTTTTTTGCCAAGAATAAACAGACTTGGCACCACGCAGGTTCCTCCTGCACGGATCATTTGACAGCCGCTGACTTCGAAGTCCTGAGCCAGATTTCATTTTCAGATCTTTCCTGGTGAGACAAGAGGCATTTGCCTTGGACCACCTCCCCGCGGGAGCCCTGCCAGCCCCGCTCCGGTCCCGCTCACTTTCCTTCCTTCCAGCCTTGGCGAGCGGGTGCTCGTGGCTCAGAGCAGTAGCACAGGGAGCGGGGCCCGGGCAGCCTCGCAGGTGCGGGCGAGGCGCGGTCTCTCTAGACCGGAGCCCACGGTGGGACACCGCATGACGGATGGCCCCTCTAGGGCTCAGCAGGCCGGTACCCGCACATGCCGTGCCACGATGGTGCGGGGCACACACTGGATAAAAAGGTAAGTAATGCCGCTGCAGGGAAGTCCCGTGGAAATTCTCCAATGGACAGCACAGACGTGTAGCTTTCTGGGGCTCCCGACCCTTAGAACCTAGTGCTGCCTCAGGCCCGTGATAGAAACGTCATATCATAGTTGTTGAATTTTTTAAAAATGAAGGAATAGGCCGCCTGGGTGGCTCAGTCGGTGAAACGTCTGCCTTGAGCTCAGGTGGCGGGATCGAGCCCTGCATGGGTCTCCCCGCTCAGCGGGGTGCCAGCTGCAACCTCTCCCCTTGCTTCCCGACCCCCTCCCCACTGGTGCTTTCACTCTGTGTCAAACAAATTTAAAAATCTTAAAAAAATAAAAATAAAAAATAAAAATGGAATGAACGAAGGTACAGGAGCACGTGCCCATCCTAGTTACATGTTTTCCTTCCTCTATTAGAAGGTTCCTTCGACGTTAATCAAATGATGTCCTCCCCCTCATCAAAATGGGGAAGTTTCATTCAGCCTGGCTGTCCAGGGGCCGGGACCCTGCCGTGCGCGAGCCAGACAAGGCCTGCCATCCTGGGGCTCCCCGTTGGGTGGGACGGGCCAGGGAGAGCAGAAAAGAACAAATGACCTCTGGTGCATCTGAAGGGGCAGGTCGTACCTCCCAAGGATGGCTTGCACCCAGCATGGCCCGGGGGTCCTGGCCGGAGCTCTGATCCCTCCCTTGAATCTGGGCTGGCTCGACCCAGACAGCTTCCAGCTCCTCCGTGACAGGGCGGTAAGAGGGCTGACGACCACCCAGGACCCTTGGGAGGCCAGTCCTAGGAACCCGGCCGCCACGCTGTGAGAAGTCCAAGCTCCCCGGAGACGCTGGGTGCAGGCGCCCTGACTGGGAGTCCGCGAGCCTTCTCCAGGCACATGGAGCAGACCCAGCACAGACATCTGCCCCCTGCCCGTCACGTAGCGCAAATGTCGTCTTCCAGCGGGTCATCGCGTCCTCCCCACGATGTTGTCTTTGGAGGAAGAGACATCACGAAGATGTTCTATTTTTGTTTTAAAGCTTTATTGGTGGGCCACGTTCCCGGGTCCTCTGCTTCTTCGGGAGCGCTATATGATCGCTCAAGAAACTTTGCTTTGCTGGCCATACACACATAAACAAGCAAATAAAGAAAGCTTTATTATTTCTGCCTTTCACATTCGGAACTGGGATTCGTCAGCAAGTCCTCGTGAGTCTATGATGTGCTAAGAGGCAGCCCACACTCCTTTCCATCTGCACAGGAGTGCATCGGCCGCGTAGGTGCAGCCCTGCCGGGTCAACGCATCCCTGCGCGGTGCTGTGTTGGTTTCTGCCCGGATCTGCCCCAGCCTGTTCCCAGGCTCTCCTCATTCTGCCGCCTGGGCTCACTCTCCGGGTAGAAGGCGCCCTGTGCCAGCCCTCCTGGGCCCTGCTCACGGGTGTCTCCCTCGGGTTGTTCCAGCCTTCCTGTTTTGTTCTCCAAGATCACTTTGCTCTTTCGCTGGGCCCTTTGAAGTTCCTGTGCTTTAGAATCTGTTTTCCGCTGCCACACCCAGAGAAAGAAAGAGGCCAGAGCTGCTTTTTAAAATTTCAACGTGGTTCTAATTTGTACGTCTCTGTTTTTGAGGCACAGCCTGTCTTCCTTTGCTGTTTGTACTCTTCGTCTGGAACTGTGTATTAATGCTTTTACGCTTTCCTTGTGAGCTGTGCTATGTCTGGTTCATTGGCGTTCAGGCAACATGGGAAAATCAGTCCCTCGCCTACTGGCGTTGTGAGCACTTCGGCTAGGTCGCCGTCATCTCTAGATCATTACTCTGGGTATTCTAGCTTCGTGTCTGTCAGTGTTCTCAGTTATGGTTTCTAGGTTTTGTCTTTTCTTAGAAAGGCCTTCCTCCCTCTGGCTACCGTGGCCACCGTGTGCAGGTGTGCCTTCCTACCGAGACGAGGACGTCCCGCCTCCCACGTTAGAGTGACAGAAGAGTGTGCACATTTTCTCTGGCACGAGTCTCCCTCGGCCCTGTAATGTGCTATCACACATGGTGATCCTCTTATAAAATAAACGTCACTGTCAGAGCGTGGAAATGTTCCAGAATGGCACCATTGGGTACAGTGTGGACCGTCCGTGACTTGAATGGGGACAAGCCTCCGGGCCCGTCACCTGCATGGACCTCTCATGCTTTGGTGGCACTTTAGCAACAGATCATCGTCCTGATGCTTTTCCTTAACTTCAACCAAGAAGGAGTCAGAGCTGCCCAGGTCAGGCCGGCTGACTCTCTACCCTCCACCCCTTCTTAGCAGGGGTGATGGGCAGTTGGCGTTGTAATTCTGTGTGCTTTTTTGCGGTGGGCCCCCCAGATGATAGGAACATCAGGTCACCCGCTCTGTCTCTCCCAGATGAGCTCAACAGCATCCGGTCCTGATCTTGAGCTCACGGCCGTCCGCACGCATCACCAGCTACCACGGCGCCCCAGGCCCGCTCGGAACCAAAGTCTTTCCCGCAGCCGGCAGCAGCTCAAGGAATGGGAGTTTGCAGAAAAACAGGGCCCAGTCTAGCCAGAACACAGTCAGCCAAGACCCATGCAACAAACTCCTGGCCACCCCGGGAGATGGGGGAGCCCTGCACTGCCCTCCCAGCCTGAACTAGTCTCCATAACCCACCGGCCCCCAGGAAGAGACGGGCCCCAAACTGGCCAATCCAGGAACAGTGCGGGGGCAATCCGGCCCGGGGGGTCTGCACCAGGAGCAGCCCCATGCTTGCCCACAGCGGGCCGCTCGTGGGCCACCGTGACCATGAGGATGTTAGGGCCGGGCTGCCCTGCAGCCCAGCCAGTCCAGCCGGACCCCACGGGGACGGTCCCAACATCAGAGGGTAGCCTGAGAGCACGACATTTTCAGGGCTTTTCCAAGAAAAGCTGCTGGGCTTTGCCTGGGGAAATTACAGAGCAGTCCCTGGGCCATCAACTGCAAACAGCTTTGCATTTTCCGCCCGGGCCCTGCAGCCCACCGCAAGCCTCCCACCACTTCCTGCTCCCTCCAGCATCTCAGAAATGGCCTCTTTCATTTCAGCAGAAATGCAGGAAGCAAGCAAGACACCGTGCAGTGGCCCCCAGCACACTCTGAGGACGCCCTTCATCTCCAGCCTCCATATGTAAAAAGCATCTGCAAATCTAGAAGTCGACCATCAGAAGATTCGAGGGCCATCAGCCCAGGGCCCCAAGCTATCAAGGACAGAACCGCCACTCAGTTCCTCCTCAGGGCTTGACTAAGGAAACACAAGAATTCTGAGCCTTCGGGTTCCCTCTCAGACAACCTGACGTCCTCAGCCCACGGCAGCGCTCCTAAAGCCAGTCGTGTGTGTGGTCTGTGGACAACGCCACTCAGTTTGTCCCAGCTCAGGGGTAAGATGGCTTTCCACGGGTCCCTTTCCTGGCCACGGAGCAGATCCACGTTTTCTGGTGAGAGACATAGTTGTTGGATTTAATTTTTTTTAAGAGTTTCCTTGTCCACTTCACGTGCGACCATGTCTAATGACTAGGACTGTAAGTGTGCCCTAATGTCAATTGTGCGTTAGGAGCCAAAACAAGGACGATTCCCAGAACCGAGGACATTTAAAACGAAGAGCAGCCAGGCTGATGCGTGCGGTGAAAGACCGGAGAGAGTAACACTCGGAACCTCCGAGGCTGTGGCTCCCAGCACCACGGAGTCAGGCAGTCGTCTCTGGAGAGTGACACGGGTGGCCCAGGGACCTTCCAGCCGAGAAGACTGATGCCCGTGCCCAACGTGCGGGCCACATGGGGTACCTCGCGTCTGCAGCGGGGAGACGACGAGCCTCCATGGGTCCACGGTTCACCTGCAAAGGCCACGCGGAGACTGTGGGCCTTGGGTGGAATTTGGAAAGCGTGGAAAGGAAGCTGCTGGAGGCAGGGAGGGGGCAAGACAAGGCTTACCCCAAAGCACCGGGCCGGGCACGGGGGCAGTCGTGTGCATAGAGGCAAGACGGCGGCTCGGGTCACTCAGTGCGAGCAGAGTGGAGCCCGCCACGTCTGGAAGTGCAAGGGAGGGGCGCGGAGAGCAACGAGGGCTGGCTCACAGCATGGGCCCCGTGGCTGAGCCGCCGCGGTCCGTCAAGTTGGGGTGGCCACTGCAGATGTGGACTTGAGAACATGCCTCTCGGCCTTCACCAGAAGTGAGCGGCTGCAGCGAGGGACGCCTTTGAGGACATGCTGTGCAGGCCGTTGATGACACATGGGGCAGGCGCTGGGAACCCCTGGGGACAAGCAAGCCCATGAGACAGTTGCACATGGTGCAGGAAGCCAGCACCGTCCCTGGGACAGGACTGGGGGTCCTTCTGTCCACTCACATGCGAGCACGGACAGTCCGGTCTGCCAGGCCTTGCCGCCCAGACCAGGGCAGCAAATGTGTCCACGGTGTGTCCCTGACTCCTCCTCTCGGTGGCCTCCCTCGTGAATTTCACCACACTGACATTCCCACCAGGTGCGGCTGTGAGCACAGCCCGGAACATTAGAGTCTGCACTAGAAGATAAAAATCATGCAAACAGAAGTCAGAACACAGAGAGAACTTTCCCTATTCTGATTTGCAATTCAAAGGATGGCTTGAGGGCGCCTGGGGGGCTCAGGGGGTTAAAGCCTCTGCCTTCGGCTCAGGTCATGATCTCAGGGTCCCGGGATCGAGGCCCACGTCGGGCTCTCTGCTCAGCGGGGAGCCTGCTTCCTCCTCTCTCTCTGCCTGCCTCTCTGCCTGCTTGTGATCTCTCTCTCTGTGTCAGATAAATAAATACAATCTTGAAAAAAAAGAATATCTAGACCCAATCGCTGCAGCACGTCGATGTCTGCAAAGGAGACTCACCTGGGAACCAGAGACACGCAGAGCTCGGGGACCCAACTCCCTGCTGGGTCTGCACCCTCGTCCCTTCCAGGTCCCCGTTTAGTCACGGGACGCTCATCCCCAGGAGACACCCAGGGTCCCTGAGCCCGGGAGTGGAGCAAGAAGCAAGCTCGTGCTCAATTTCAGGTCCCCTTTTCCCGAGTCCCCGAGGGCCCAGCAGGGACCTGCTGGCAGGGGCAAAGCAGCCTGGCCTGTCGTGTCCTCGCCCCTGAACTCCCACCCTGGCTTCTGGAGCTGTTCCTGAGTCGTCCCGGCCCTTCACAGAAGGGGAAGGAAGGCTTTCCCTTCAGAACCCGCCCTGGAACTCCTCGCCAACAGTGGACTCCATGGGAACAGCCGGGAGTCAATGGAGCTGCCCTGAGCAGGGGCTGGGATTGCCGAAGAGCTCTCCCCACGGCAGCTCCAGCCCCCTCCCCTCCACCGGGCGGCAGCTCCTTGGGACTTAGGAGGGACTAATTATGCCAAGCAACGGTGCACGTCCAGGGAGCGGCTGTCCGTCAGTGATAGGAAGTCACCGGTAAGCATGCGGCACCGCTGGGCACGATCTGAGCAAAGAGGAGAGAGAAGGGGGACCTGCCAGCCAGCTCCATGGCAGCCCAGATCAGAAAGACAGGCACTAAGGGCACGTAGCTCGAACATTTCCCCACACCCCAGGGCCGGGGACAGAAGATATTCCCAGGGCACTACCGAACTTGACAAAGGCCACTGGGAATAAAACACGTCACCTCAACATAATTGTGCCCACTATGGGATCTTGGCTGCCGCTCCCGATCCCCAAAGAGCCTCAAGAGTCCGATTCACCTGTGATGTCCCCCAGTGTCCTCAGTAACACAGCCTAGTATCTCTCAGACCAGTGACGGCTGTAGAGCAGGCTTCGGAACACTCGGTTGTCCTAAGGTGCCGACGAGAACACTCGCAACTCCCTGCAATCGATTCAACTTCGTTCACCTCAATGTTCACACGGTGAGCCACCGGCGTGCACTTTGAGGGAGGCTGAGGGCATGCCACGGCTGCTCTTGAAGCAGACGCCACAGCCCCCTCCCCCATCAGCTCCCGAAGCTGCTACCCGGGAAACCGGCACCGTGGGGCTGCAGGTGTGGGGGCGGAGAGCAGGCACCTGTCCCCGCACAGATGAACTCGGGGATTCCTCCCATCTGCCCCTGGTCCACATCCAAGGAGCCCCACATCACAACCACCACCAGGTCAGTGGTTCTCAAAGTGTGTTCCGTGGGCAGCGGCATCCCCGAGGGACACATGGAGCTGCGAACTCCAGGGCCCACCCCAAACCTGCTGAGTCAGCATCTCCTGGGCTGAGGCCCAACAAACCTGGGTTTTAACAAACCCCTGAATGGTTGCAACCCATTCTGCAGGGTGAAGACCACTGGCCTTCATCATTCCATGTCACCCTCCAGACACGTCTGACACCCGGGTGATTCTCCGCCCAGCATATAGACAGAGTTAGGGCTCTCCAGACAAACAGAACCAAGAGGATGTGTGTCTGGGGGAACAACATTTATGATAAGGACTTGGTTCACAAAATTGTGGAGGGTCACATGACTGTGTACGGCCAAAATCTGCAGGGCAGGCCCGCAGGCTGGAGACCCAGGTAGGGCTGGTGCTGCACATGAAGTCTGAAGGTCATCTGCTGGAGGACCTCTTCTTGCTAGGGGGAGACTGGTCTTTATGTGATGGGTGCCCTTCGACTGATTAGATGAGGCCCACCCACGCTGGGGAGGGCACTCTGCTTCCCAATGCCTATTGATGTAGATGCTACTCCCATCAGACAAAAACGCCTGACCAGATATCTGGCACCATGAGGCTCAGCCGGGTTGACACTCAGCGTCAAACCTCGCAGCCATCTATGCACCCGGCCAGCGAGGAAGCCAGGATTGGAACCTGTGCAAGGTGGCCTAGAGGCAGCTGTCCGCGACACCAGCTGTTCCCGCTGCCCCTCTCTCGCAGGCCACTGTGCTGGTGAGAAGACGCAGCTGTGGGAGGCCTGAGCTGTGCCAGTGGCAGAGTCAGCCCCCAGCCCTTTTCCCCGTGTGCGATCCGGGGCTCTGCTTGCTCTGAGCCTCTGCCTCCTCCCCCGGAATATGGACCTGCCCCCAGCAGCGGTGGCGTCTTTCCAGGCACCGGCACCAGGGGAGGAGAGTGTTACCCCTTCCAGTTTGCGTGCACTGGATGCGTGCGTGCTCCACCCCAACGGCAGCAGGGGGAGGAGAGAGCACCAGACTCTCACCAACAGTCCAGTCTGAAGGTGGGACCAGCTCCAGAGAACAGGCATCGCGAGGCAGTGACTCAGGGCTCAGTCACAGAAGCGAGATGCAAATTTTACTTCCAGCCTGCAAGGTGAGATTTCGAGGTTCCAAGGTCCTAAGAATTGCAAATGTAGCCCCACTTGATGGTGTTTTTTCTGAGCTGAGAGGATGCTATGAGGTTTCACATGGGACCCTAACGGGACTCAGGTCCAAATGGAACTCAATCTGGTGAATTCTTTCTTTTCAGTGCCTCTCATGCTTGGCTAAATTCAAATTAGCTTCAGCCGGGTCAAGAGACCTACCCAGAATCTGACAAATTGCAAAGGCTGAAGAAAGGAGGGTGGTCTAAGGACAGTCTGCCGCCAGGAACGCAGCCCTGCAGATGGGCGAACAAAAAGGTCATGACCCAGGCAAGAGGCTGATTTCCCTCTCATTTGCATAAATTTGCATGGCGCCTCCCAGCAGCTTCAACCCTAGACCTAGGGAAGAGCCTGGAGGGCATCAGGTGCATGACACACCAGAGGCTGCAGGAGGGGGCCTTGCTGGTCTGCAGACTCCCGAGCTGAACACTCACGCAGGCTTCACGCCGCATTGCAGACTTCTCCAGTCTCCCCCAGGGCAGCCCATGCATGGACAGCAGAGAAGGCCAGCAAGCAATGCAGTTAGCAGCCTGCTCCGTGCCTGCCTCAGGGCGGCAGTGACCGAGCCCAAGGCCATGGTCGGCCCTGTACTTCAGACCTGCACAGGGTCCCCTCCCGCTCACCCCACACTGTGCCGCCTTCCCAGGCACCCCGGCGCAGCAATTCTGCATGCTGCAGCCCTGTCCTGGGAGACAAGAATGGAAAGATATCTCACTGCCCCCACCTCCAAGAACCAAAGAGAGAAAGGAATTCCATGTCTCTAGAGCTATTTCTGGTGGGTAGTTTTCCACCTGATTTTCACCCCAAATGTGCACCCAGATACCCCCTCCCTCCGGCTAGTGGCCTTCCTCCCCCACCGCCTGGACCTTTGCCAACTTGCACACTCCTTTCCCAGTGTTTTCCTCACACTGGCCACCTGGAAGCCCCCCACCACCATCACAACAGAGCTGTTTCCCAGAGTCACGTGCCTGCTCCCTGCTCTGTGTCCTCTCCTCTGTCCTCTGCCCCCAACTTTCTCCACGCCGTCCTTCCATCCATCTGTCCATCCATAGGGTGTCCATGGTCTCTGTCCATTCCCCATTCGTTCCAGGCCTTTCCTGTCATCTTCAATGAAGACACTGGCCAGGCGGCGCCCTCCCCACCCAGATTCAGCGCGTTGTTTCATCGCCATCATCTCGCTCCCTCACAGCTACATTTTTTTTCCAATTTTCTACTTTTCCCTCCATTACAAAAAAAAAAGCAAAACACTTCTTATTACTTATTCCCTTTGTATCTTCTCCTTATAATTCTCTGTTTGTGAACTCAGGCCACTGACTTTACCGCTGCCCATTCAATGCCGTCATTTTTTTTCAGCCATTTTGATTATGAATTTCCGCTCAAGAAAATGACCCGAAAACATCCCCCACTTCATCTGAAGACGGCCCTGAATACCTCTTTTGTGATTGTTCTAGTGTTACTTTCATGTACAAAGCTGACCAGTTAGCCCCTGCTTGGACACTCCAGTCTTCCTTGCCCAAACGAACAGCACAGCTGCCTCAATAAACATGTCTGGTGGGATAAGAATCTAGTTTTAGACATAAATTACATTGTTTTCTTCAACTCAAAAGCCCTAATGGTGTCCTTGGACTCTAGGATAAAGTTCCAAACTTCCTGGATTCAGGTCTACGGCCACTTCATCCTAAGTGTATCCCACTAGCTCCAGGTGAGCACTGAATAAGGTCTATGATGATGATGATGATGTATTTTTAGTCAATTCTTTCATAAGTACACTTGTCACCCGATGAACTTGAAGATCCTAGAGTCCAGAACCATGACCCCCTATACAGCAGATCCCAAAGAACCCAGAGCCCACACTGACCTTCCAAAGTGCCCTGTGGAAATAGGTGTTGAGTTGATAAATATTTGATGAGCCCAGACCAACTTCAAAAAACAATCCAAGAGGATTCATAGAACAACTACAAAGGCAGGCCTTGACAGCATCCTCTCATATTTTATTTGGTTGATAGAACCACAAAACCAAAGAGAAGTTAATGATCCTAAAATATGAAGGGTGAAGACACTCTCTTCTCTGGACAGGAAGGAAGCCGCCTCCACGAAGCTGTCACCAAAGGCAAGACAGAGGTAAAAACCAGAACAGTATTAAAGTAAACACAACTTCAGGTCAATTTCCCTTCAGTACCTACACTGTGCCAAATTCTGATCTACACAGGGATAGGAAACTTGTAGAAACCTTTAAATTCTCTACAAAAGCCAAAAAATAGATTTGGCCTATATGGTCCTCTTAAACTCTTGGGATCTGAATTTCTTCCTTCTTCTTTTTCTCCTTTTTTCACTGTAGATAAAAACATGATTTTCCCAGAAGTAGGGAAGTGTTTGTAGCCTCTCCAAAAATATCACCAGTGTCCTAAATTATTTGAGACATGTTTTCTGTGACTACTTTTGGTGGCTAAGTGTTGTGGAGGTTCAGTCCCATAGCATTCAGTAGTGGAAAATCTCTTGATGTTTTTAGGCACTGAAGATTCGCTGCTGTAGTAATTTGAAGAAGCTTTAAAAATCTTGGTGGGATGGATGGAGCAATGGATGTGTGTATGCCTGAAGGGGAGGATGGGTGGGTGGGTGGGTGGGTGGATGGATGGGTGGATGGATAGATGGATGGATAAAGGGATGGGTGGATGGATGGATGGATAAAAGGATGGGTGGATGGATGGGTGGATGGATGGATGGATAAAAGGATGGGTGGATGGATGGGTGGATGGAT